>CAUYQV010121166.1:0-84976 GCA_963574575.1 Galagoides demidoff
AACTGGTTAACATAGCCTTCATGTAACTTTCTTAGTTATTGTGTTAAAACATTCATATTCTACTCATAGAAAGATTCACTTGTACCCTTGTAAGATGAATCACAGAAGTGAACCCTCAAATCCCTCTCCCTCCACCCACTCCCCCTTTTCTCCCCCCTCCCTGTATCCTTAGGTTGTTATTCGGTTATAGCTTTCATATAAAAAGGTTTAAATTAATTTCATAATAGGGGTGTGTACATTGGATACTTTTTCTTCCATTCCTGTGATACTTTGCTAAGAATACTAGATAACCTATGATATGCTACTCTAGGTATAAGATTTTAAACCAGTCACTTATCCATAGAAGAAGTTCATCTATACCCAGAACCACTCATCTTTAAGAAATTCTTTTTAAAAAAATATTATTTGGGGAGATTTATAATATGTAGGTAATGGACCTAAAATTTTAATATTACTCATCCTACTAGGAAGGAAAGTGTAAAGATCAAAACATAAAACACAATAAATTTCTCCAATGTCTATTCCTACATCAAAACATAAGACACAATAAATTTCTCCAATGTCTATTCCCACCCACAAAGCTCTACATAAGAGGTTATGAAAAAAATTATATGAATTTTAAACACCATTTCTCTTTTAGGTTTTAGCAAATTATGGTAGTAGTTAAGGAGAAAAGAAAACCCTAGTAAACAGTGACTTTTGATGCTTCACTCATCAGGCATATTTGAATAATTGTCAGCTTTTTTTAGCATGTGTCAGTCAGCATCCATTAAGTATTCATCTACAGTTTGTTACCTGGACCACCGAAGCAACATACATGCAGTGGTTAACCACATGTACATCATCTCACAAATTTGTTCAAGCATCGCCAGTTTTCTTTCCTTCCTTTAGCTTTTTAGGATTCTAGCACCTTTCTGCTCATGGATGCCAGCAATATACTGATTTCCAAGGGATTCAGTTTGTATACTAGAAAGAAAGCCTATTCCCCTTGGAAAAGTGATTTTGGACTTATTGTCTGCTTAAAAGCTCCCCTGATTCATCAGGGTGTGCCTACAAATCTCAGAGAAGTAGTGCAATCTCATCTCTTCTTCAAACCCATTAATCAACACTTCTTTGAAAAGCATAGCAGGTCTATCGTAATGGAAGAGAGCTGAGGATTGGGTTGACAAACCTTGAAAGGTCTCATTGGTATCCATCGCTTTATTCTTTCATTCTTGGATATAAATTTGTCTCAAATAAATTGCTTTATTAGAAGGCCATCAAATAACTCCAGGGTTCTTAAGTTTTTCCCCCAAATGTCCCATTACAGCAGAGGAAACTGGATGTACACAACCTTGAGTCTAAGAATGTCTTTTAAAGTGGCCTCTCATAAGAATTGTCTTAACAGTCACCTCTTTGATGTTTAAAACTCATTTGAATTTTGTAATCTAATCAGCAATAATGCATATATTTATCTTTATATCATATTAATAAACTTTCTATCTATTAGAATACTGTGAAAATTTATGCCAGAGATATCACCTTATTCTCATATTGTCCAGTACCATCAACATAGTGCCTAATACCCCTCATGTACAATCAGTAGAGTTATACAAAGAGTGAACATTCTTCCATAACACAAATGAAATCTCTACAATCTTAACGGTCAAACTGACATCCCTCAGGATGCATGTTTCCTGTTGCACAGCTCTGTCCTCCATCACTGACACTGACTCATAGAGTGCGGGTTAGAACATGGAGTGAATGAGGAATGACAAGGAGAGGTACAACAGCCAAACATACTAAACTTAGTATTTCAAGCTATCTTGTTGTCTATAATCTTATAATAATACAAGTACATTTGAAACTGTTCCAGGAGAAGAAATCACACTTTAAATCTTTGTGCATCTCTCCCAGTCTTTCCCTATCTATAAGGTTCAACTACAAAGACTTTCATAATATAGCCCATAAATATTGATTTATATTAAGGTCCTGTAACATTTTTTCAGTGGGAATATTCTTAGCATTTCAAAGAGGTTCAGTTCTTCATTTTGCAAAAGAGTTACCGGTAACAAAGGATGTGTATGCTCTCTGGCCAATAATATTCCAATAATCAGAAATGACTTTTCACATCCTCTAATGTTATCAGCCCTCCTGATTTAGGAGCAATAAAAGTGTGCTTGTACATAAACTCAGGAAAACAAACAACAGTGAGGGAAGAAGGACAAAAAAATAAAGGAAAAACTAAGTAAATCTACATCAATTAAAAAGAGAAACAAAAGTAAAATTTCAGAAAATGAAAAGAATCAACATTCCAATTTCCTCAAAATATGTGACCCACATGGATCATTTGCTAAGTGAGAGAAAATTTAGTTAAAATTAAAGTGTGGGGGGCCGCATGTGCTAGCTCATTTCTGTAATACCAGCACTATGGGAGGCGGTGGGTGGACTGCCACCGCCTCTAAAAATAGCCTGGCATTGTGGTGGGTGCCTGTAGTCCCAGGTACTCGGGAACTGAGACAAGAGAATGGCTTGAGCCCAGGAATCTGAGGTTGCTGTGAGCTATGACACCATAGCACTCTACTGATGTGACCATGTGAGACTCTGCCTTAAAAAAAAAAAAAATTAAAGTGTGGGCATCTTTCTACCTGTTATACATAGCTGCCAGAATGGCTAATAAACCACTTTTCAAAAGGCCTCAAAGAAAAAATATATAAATTAGAGAAATAAAAACTTATCTTAGGCAAAATTGTAACATCACCTTAAAAGATGATGTGCTGTTGCCTTCCTATTTCATGTATTAGGTAAACATTTTTAAAGGCAAATATATCATACATTGAGATAGGTAATAAGGATATATTCTCCTCAAATTTGAGGAAATTTTAATGAACTAGGAAAAGGCACGTAGGTGTCAAATAAATATGATGATAGCAGTTTGTCAAGGACGAGTTGGTACACATAGGTGAGGCCATTGCTATGTGAGTTGGCAGGGATGTAAAGAAGCATGGTATTTTCAATAGTTGATTATGACAAATTTAATACATATAATTAAATTTTTTTCTCAAACATTTTGAACCATTTTCTCTTAAAATGTTTCTTATACTATAGCTATCTCCTATCTCCTAAGTATAAGAACCTTATCCTTATAGCTGTAGGATATAGCTATAGTATAAGAACTATTAATCTCAATGAGGACTGACTCTAATAATTGCTTAATTATGAATGTTTGAGCAAGTCTGATATCCCAAACTATGTGAGAAGATCTTCAAAGGCATGGGTGGAGACAGCATTTTGTATCAGTAAAAACCACATGATAGCTACAGTAATGATTGTGGAGAAGCTGAAAGAAAGTGCCTATATTAGCCAGGGAGGGCTTTTTTCACTAGGGTGGAGGTGAAGATGTTTAAAAGGAGTTCAAGAAGAATGCAAATTGTCATATTGTCATTGTAGTCTTGCACAATAGCTGTTCCTGTCAAAATAGTAACACAAACCCTGCAATACCGTCTAGACTTACCCACCTCTCTATATTTTAATCCTTACTGGTAAACAAAGATGACGGAGAAAGAAGAGTATTTGGACCTATTGACATTTAGAGAGGAAACCAAACTGAAAGGTCCCAGCACATGTGGTGTTGCAAATAATCAAGGAGTTAAAAATGTATCCGAAAAAGAGAAAGCACGTAACTCCAAAATTCAACATACAGAGATTTCACACCCTCTTGTCCTTTTTTTTCTTTCTTTTCTATTCTCTTTTCATTTATTTTTTCTCTTTTCTATTCCCTCCCTCCTTCCCTTCCTTTCTGTTTTCAATGGCAAGAAAGAGCTGCTTATATTATGATGTAGAGAGCTTGATGTTTTGTTATCTACACATTGTGCATCATCCTATTCAATTCCACCGGTAGAGACATCTAGACACTCTTTAAACCACCTTATATCTTCTTTTGAAGCGCTAGTCATCTCAAGGTACACATTTTCCTAAGAAACAAAAACTCTAGGAAATTATTCCCACTTTCCACAAGCCTGAATCAGAGGATTTTGTTTTGACAGGCCTAACTGGATACAGTTGAACCACAAGAAGTTTGCTCTTTATAACCTAACTGTTCAATTAATAGAGATATAGAATTATGGTTTAAGTGGTACATATATAGCATCTATAATAATTTTAAGAATATTCATCTTCTATGAGTGAATTAGCCAGATTGCAAATCAGTGTTAGTTTACACAGAAGCATGAGAATTGCCAAAAACTATCATATTAATGTGTACTCGTATCTGCATTTTTGAATTAAGGTAAATCTAGAAAAAAAAAAAAAAACAGGTATCAGCTCAGCGCCTGTGGCTCAAGCAGCTAAGGCGCCAGCCACATACACCTAAGGTGGCGGGTCCGAATCCCCAGCCCGGGCCCGCCAAACAACAATGATGGTTGCAACCAAAAAATGGCCGGGAATTGTGGCGGGTGCCTTTAGTCCCAGCTACTAGAGAGTCTGAGGCAGGAGACTCACTTGAGCCCAGGAGTTGGAGGTTGCTGTGAGCTGTGATGCCATGGCTCTCTACCCAGGGGGACAGCTTGAGGCTCCATCTCAAAAAAAAAAAAAAAAGGTATCCATTATATTAAAATAATAGGGTATTAGGGAAGCTTGCTATTATCTACAATTATTATTCTAAGCCCACTCCTTTGAAATTTTTTTCAATATGTACTATCTTAGCTGGCATATTGCATAAAGTAGATACAATTGTTATTAAGGTTTCAGGGAAGTATTTCAGATGGCATAAAAAAACTTCAGGGATCCTAATTTCAAATTTATTCCTAGCTTAGGGATTTATTGGGTAACCAGATTCTTAAACAAAACTAAGGGAAACAATAATCAGTAACAACAGCAAAACTCTGACACAGATAGTTCTGAGCATCAGACAGGAGATTATCATCTCACAAATGCTTGCTTTTGCAATTGTACATGTTTTTGCAGGAGATAATAGTGTTCGCACTGTTGAAACTGTTCCTCCAGACATCCTACTTCAATGCTGTTATTTAAGAATAACACTATACATTTTGCATGTCTTCCAACAACTCCACTTTTTCTTGTAAGATAACAGATGATCACCTTTTTTTTCCCCCTCACAGTGCAATGCAGAATGACCATGATTCTCTCTTGCAAAAGTTCATTTTGAGAAAATATTGTTATTGCAGAGAACTGCCAAGCTTAGACACTTCCTTATGAAAACTTACTGAAATCCAATCACAAACTGAACTTAATAGAAACTAAAAACAGTTTAATCATAGAATATGATTAACATTTTCATCTCTAAACAGTCACTTGAAGAAAATAACACAAAAAACTTAATAAAGTTTAAGTCCATAATTAAATAAAGGTATCCATGAATATTCCTTTGAGGACAGCTTCCTGTATTAGGGAATACATAAATGAAGAGATACCACCTTGCAGGTGGTATAAACATATTTTATTCTCAAAGAAGACTTTTCATAATTGTTTTCATTTCTGTTAAAAATGGCATTGTTGTATCTGCTGGTATTTAGGAAAATAAATCCATCAGGACTCTGCTATAAAATAGCATTTATGTAATCAGAAAAGATGTTTTATAGTCTATAACATGGTGGCATTTTATTATTGATTACTTACCAAGTGTATTACATTTAGGCAATCCAAAATGATATTAAGGTAGTAATGAAAAACCAATAGAATTACGAGTATTATTTCAGCAACATTATCAAAATGCTGAGCTAATTTAAGAGAATAGGATGGTGTCCTTTACACTAAATTTTCAGCATGTATTTGTTAGCAGTTCTGTAGGATACTATCAGTAGATTAATGTCATTTAATTTAACAAAATCTTTTGAAGTATCTAGTATGTGCCAGACATTGTGCTAGTCATGAGGAATACAAATGAAAAGCAGAAATGTGCTTCCTCACCAAATATTTATTTTGTGCTTTTGAAAACCTAAGCACAAATGTCATGATGTGTTTGTTCTAGAAGACCCGTTCTGTGCCGCGTCTCCTATCTACTAAGCCTGCTTGTGATTTCAGCACTGCTGCGGTGGACAGTTCCACATATCCTGACTATCTCTCCCCAAGGTTGCTCTATGCATTTTTGCCCCACGACATTGTTCAAATTCATAGGAATTGCTTGTTCCGGAAGTTCAGGTGAGCTAAATACCATAGGAAGAAATAAGTGCCAATATTTCTTTGTCTTCTTTTGAGGAAACACAAACTTCGATATTCAGTGAATCACATTTATTCAGAAGAGGATGAATAGAGTGCCTACCAGGAAGCAAGCACTGTGAATATTCAATATATGGGCCAGATATTAAACACTATTCCAAATGGAGAAAAATACTACCCATTTTATTTACAGTACCTCTAAAACTCGTAACAATTCTGCAAGATAAATTTTTCATATTGGGAATATGATATTCATAGATGTTAACTAACTTGCCTACACATGTACAACTAATAAATGACATTTCTGGAGTTTTAAACTTTTTTTTTTCTAACTCATATTCTTAGTCATCTTAATAAACCATGGTAACTCACTTGGGAATGGATAAAATGCCTAATAGGTATTATCCTCAAGGAGCTTATAGTCTAATAATAACTTAACAAGTAGCATGTAGCTGAGATCTGATACAAAACACTGGACATATATAAAGATAAGAAGATATGGGATCTAGTTTATTTGCCATTTTCTCTAATGCATTTATATACACTATATATCATATCATTCAGACATTTTACTTGGCCTCAAAATATCCAAATACACATCTTTTTATGTTCGTTGGTCCTCATTTCTCACATTGGCCTCTGGCCCTGAAAAGTCTGACTTGCCATTGGTTCCCTGAGATCATAGGAACTTATAAAAGCTATCAACATTCACAATAGAAACAGCTAATCATTCTCACTCTGTGTGCTCTTGAGAACATCTTCAAATGAGAGCTTCAGGATCCCTCCTCTAGTTCGACACCTTCTTCGGATCTTTAAATGTATTTACTTTCTGGATCTCATGCCTGATACTCCTACATGTTTTACTTTGCCAAAGAAGTAAATGTTTTCTAACACACAGAAAGATAAACACACACACACAGTCTGGTTCCTTCTTTGTGCAAGGCCTCTGAGATACCCTACGTGACACCATCTTCCCCATAAGTCAATATTTCTGATGCACATATATTGTAAATGTTACAGCAATGAATTACCAACAAATAATTTATATCGCCAATTACTAACAGTTAAGTTATGTCTATGTGCTCTCTATAGATGTATCTTCTAGTAAAGAGAAACCTCTACTGAGCAAATGAAGTAATGGTGATACTATTATTTTACTTCATATTCTCTTTCATACATTTCCGATAAGATAGAACATATTCATCAGTGGAGTAGAGGGATTCTTCTCCTGCATTTTGTCCATTAGTTGTGGAAGGGAGGCATATTAATATATTCCAAAGTCAAATAAACCTTGGAGATAGTAATTCACATAGCAAAATACTTCATCATTTTCCATGCGGTTTTAAGTTTGTAAATTAATTCTTAATTTATTCATTAATCACCCAATTATTATGCTTATGTATTGCTAAGCATAGAAATGCAAAGTAGATCTGCTCAAATTTACATTCATTCTATTTTTCTCCTTCCTACCTTTCCCCTCACTGCTCCATCTCTCTCTTTCTCTCCGATAATGTCATGGATTTGCAACCTGTTATCAAGAATTAAAAAAGAAGGATCTAGTTGTGCTACAAAGTTATTCTGACTGCTGTCCCCAATGCAGGTATTACTCATTATTCTAGAAAACTTCATTTATATTACAAGGAGAAAATGACTGCTAAATAATCTTACATCAAAATGTCATTGTCTAACACACATAAAAACACCAGTCTTATTCTTTATCAAATACTTTTTGATGCCATAACTATTATATAGACTTTTTCAAGTCCACGTGAATAATTATTTTTCTTAGTATGCTGGACAAAAAATTCCAGGCAAGGTAGTAAAAGGGGCTATGATATAAAACATATGGCAAAATGTGAATATACAAAGTATAACTTGGAAGCCCTTGAAATTAGTCTATCTCCCCCAAATCTGGAAACATCTATTTGAGGCATCATAATTGAGAGCTTTTCTGAAATAATAATTGATCAATGGGGAAAGTGGACTCCTTTCTTAAAACCTTAGCACTGGCTAGAACGTACTGGAAATGAGACATTTCAGATAAAAATCTGTAAAAAAAAATGTTACTTTCTTTTCTGGAGAAAATCATTCAGGCAGATAGTCAAAATAATATTAACTTCATCTAATGAAGATGACACAGCTATTATTTGGTATCTTGGGACTTATGATGAATACAACACAGAAACCATGAAGTACAGCTAATATTCTTCTATGCAGGGTTTGATTAAAATATATAGAACTCATATTTTGTCAATGAATCAATACATTAATGGACTCTCAAATTATTGGCCAACTTTTCTGCTATAGTAGCATACCATCTAAAATTCACTTGCATTTATGTGTGAGTGCTTTGTTTTTGTAATTAATACGTTAAAAGTTTTTGATGACTATATTTAGAAAATAATTATTTAATAGATTAGAAGATTAAAATCCCACAAATACCTTATTCTGACAAAGTACAACTTTATTTTTCTAAAGCATGTTGCAGTTCATTGACTAATATCATTTAGTGATTATTAGGAGAGAGAATTCTATGTTATATATCTTTAGAAAACAAGGTAAAAGTTATTTAAAATTCAGACTTTTCTCTGAAGTAATTTCCCTGAGTTGCCACAACGTGATAACTGTGTGATTTCTTGTTTAAAGAAAAAGAGAATCATTCTCTATGAAATATAGAAATTATAGATTTTATATGAAAACAATTAAAGCTTCTGAAGATATTTTTTTATAGAAATGTTTATGCCAAAGTCTACAGACAATCAACTAGAGGTTAGGGAATAAATAAATAAGTTTAGTTATATTTTTTTAAATAAAAACCTGAATCATAAATGAACATTTAATAAACCTTCCCCCAATTGGGGAAGAATGAAATTTGGATATAAATTTAAAATAATTTTATGTTTAAGTCAAATGTGTATGAATCCTATTTAGAAAATATCAGAAATGATAGCTATCTTGGGACTAATAAGACACATTTTAACTACAATCAATTCAGTATCAGTAGGTGAAATCTTCAGTTAAACCTTCATAAAATAGTAGACCTGCTAACTTAAATGGCACTTCAGAAAACACGAAACTTGTGCTGTCTCTGTCAGCTGAAGGAAAGTAGTGTTCATTCGATTTGATTGTTCTATTCTGAGCATGTTCAACCATAGCTTGAAATTCACTATGGATTTCAATTGAATAATTTAAATCATCTTGTTCATATCGTTTCAGACTTGTCTTTCTTTTAAAATTGTCCCAGGTGGAGAATTTTTTGCACCACTGAAGCCAAGACATACTGTTGATATCTGTGCTGAGAGATTTTTGTCATCATTTCCTGAAAAATCATGCAACGAACAAAAGTTGTTCTCAAAGGAAGGTCGTGAAAACTTCTTCAAGGATTGAGTTTCTTTCTGTGAATATGAAATAAGAAGTGCATCCTTTCCCATTTTATTTAGCTATGCAGAGGCCATCTCTCCCTGATGACCTGACACAGACCCAGCCAACACCATCCATAATGAAAATCAATGGCACCAAGTCACTAAACAATTACTCCGTCTTCTTTAAAAATGCACAAGTCTTCAAAAAACAAGGATTTACAGACTGATTAATTTGCCATTTGTCTAGGAGATTGCACGAGCTGCATTATTTAAGAAGTGCCTTGTCTTTGTGCCCTCCAAGGCTGAAACAAGATCAAAGATTTGAGAATCACCAGTTACTATGAAGGACATTTGGTGACAGTATGAAAGGCGGCTAGAAGTTGGGCCTTGGGTGTACAGTACCTGGAATCGATCGTTCTTACACTAAGACGATGCAGGGTTATAGCTTGTCCACATACAAAAAATAAAAGAGGAACCATCACTCAAAAAAAGATAGCTGCCTATGTGTTTACTCAAAGAAATGTTCATAGAAATTTATAGGTTTTCCAGGAATATTGTCTGAAAGAAACAAAATTAATCTCAGCACATTCAAAATAAACCTAACCTGTTCTAATCTTGATTCTTTCCTCTTCTTTCTCCACTCCTTTGCAGTTTATTTCTGCGTGCTTGATTCTGTCATAAAATTGTGGCCATTTATTACACATTATTTTTCTCCTCTCTATGCCATTGCTCCACAGAAACTCTCAGTCACAGCAGATACAAAAGAAGAATTCACCAAGAAGTTACGCTGTGTGTGTATCCCTTCCCCTCCCACTGACCCCAAAGAGTCTAGCCAAGTATTTTTCAACTTTTAACTTATTAATTTATATTTTTTAACTCTTAGGTTTTTATTTAATTTATAATGTTATGTTTTTTCAAAGCACGAGGCAACTTTTAGAAGCTACTTTTCTTTATAAAATCTTACATTTACTAAAATTATCATATTAGAAATACTTTTATGAACAACAGAAGACTTGAAGAAGAATTTTCTCTGAGACAATGTGATTATTATAGGAGTTGAGCCCACATGCTACCCTGGACAGTTCCCAGAAAGTTGGAAAATGTTGCCTCCAGAAGAAAATGGAGGGCCTCAGGAAGTCTGTCGGTGTGCTTGCCCTGAGGGAGAGTAAACCTACAGCAGAAGATTTTACACATCACATCATAGATGACATCAGTGAAGAATATGGGAAATTATTCTCGCATGTTTTCTTGGGTTTTTCTGGACAGTACTCTGCATTATATAATCTGTTTATGTTCATTAATATTCCACTTTACTATTTCCCCAGCTTGCTTCGCATTCAGCAGGTGAAACAAATTTCTCAATATATGTTTGCTTAGTGAATGATAAATGTTAGGCATACATAACTGTTCATGCCTAGCTTGGGATGAAGGAGGTGTTTGCCTCAATTTTACTTTGTGTAAGCTTTTGCAAAGAGAGAAAAAATGATGATATCCTGACAGTCTTGCCTCCTCTATACTCATGACTCAGACAAGTGGTTTTAAAGATAATTATCAGCTAGTTGTTAAGAGGCTGGGGAGAGAAGCCTTTTTCAATGTTAGATACTGTTTTGGACAATTTGATTGATTGTTGATGGCCTAAGCGTTTTCTAAATGTGTGCATTGTTGTACCCCGTACTCTTGAAAAGGAAATTATTCACTTCACTGACATTTGTATAACAGTATAATTTAAACATATTATACCTTCTGTGACTTTCAAAGCAACCCATGGTAATGGGTGCTGGCAAGCATACCTGATTATCCTTAATTACCAGAATAACATACCAATGCTCAGAGAGTTTAAGTGACTAACTTAAGCGCACATTGTCCCTAAGAGGTAAAGATGGCTTGAAAGCTATGTTTCATGTCTTCAATGCCACTTACCCTCCCTTGTGTCACTTCTTTATTTAAAAAATTTAACAAAAATATCAATATACATGTCTGGTTTATTTTGTACCATTAAAAATTGCTCATGACAAAGCCAAGTTTATTAATTCAAAACATATTAATTATTTATTAATTCAAAAAGAAATAAGAGGGAAAATATACTCAATAAGATAAACCAAAGAGAGTGAAGAATAACTGTTTACTACTGAAGGCGTATCAGCTCAATGTCACTACCATTCCTTCCTAGGAGAAAAAAAAAAGAATTGTAGTTTCAGAATGTCCTTTCCCATATGGTTGCAGGTTAGATGTCCCAATAAGATATCCTTATGAGATTTAGAAGGCTGTAAAATAGAAGAGGCCATCATTTTCTGCATGGAGTAAGGCAGAGGCACGGGCATATGGCAGACCTTAAGTTTACAGGGGCTTCCTGGGAAGTTACTATCAATCACTTACTTTGGCTGCCCAAGCAATAGCTCCAAGAGGATCACAAGCTCAGATACTGCAAACTAAAATAGGCTTGGATGGTTTATAACATTCCGAGTGCCCTATGAGTGAGTCCTGGAAGATTCCTTACGCAGTCCTTGCATTTCCAGCTGCATAGGAGAATGTTCTCGAGATCCCCACACTGCTTCTGGATCTTCGGCACAGACTTTCCTATTGTTTGCACCCACAGAACTTCCAACAGTTGTGTGACTTCAAATTCCTGGGTTAAAGCCTTTTATTAGTGTGAATTATAGAATTACTTCTATTGTTCATTCTCAATTTCTACCCCTCCTGTTATAGAGAAAATCATTAGAAGCACCAACTTGATGCCGATTTTGTCTATTTCATATTATAATGATGATTTGTCATAGTTTAATAAGTGTATTTATGCAATTTAAATAATTATCTGGGGCCAGTGCCTGTGGCTCAGTGGGTAGGGTGCCAGCCTCATATACCAAGGGTGGCAGGTTCTAACCCGGCCCCAGACAAATTGCAACAAAAAATAGCTGGGTGTTGTGACAGGCCCCTGTAGTCCCAGCTACTCAGAAGGCTGATGCAAGAGAATCACCTAAGTCCAGGAGTTGGAGGTTGCTGTGAGCTGTGATGCTACAGCACTTCATGGAGGGCAGTAAAGTGAGACTTTGTCTTGAAAAACAAAAAAATGATTATCTGACTAAAAGCAATTATTTCAGAAGCCAGAATTCATACTGAGACTGTTATATAGGTATGATATTGACTGATTTTTAAGTGATCAGATATCTATGCTATTTATTATAGAATAAAATGTGAATACATAAGGTTTAAATATTTATCTCTGAATAAAATGCATTATATACTAAATTATCACCAAAATAATTTATGGCATGGCATTCTAATACTTTTATTATGATGTGTTGAATTCTATACACAGACATTATAAAAGTGACCCTTATTTTTTAAATTGTGGGTTCTATAAACTGGTACTTGACTTTGCCATGAGTACTTTTTATGATTACTGAGCCATAAGTACTTATTTTCACTTAAACGAGAATGAAGTAATTTTGGGGGCCTGCAACATATTTTAGTGCTATTGTAAAGTAGATTTCCGACTCAGGAAAGTTTACTTTTTCTTTGAATGCCATTGTTAATTTTGAACTAGAAAGACTGGGACTAAGTTTTTCACACATACTAGTGAGGTATGATAATGTCTTTGTGACTATGTAAGAGAATATTTATACTTTTAAAGATGCAAAGTACTTTAATTGCTATTATTCCATACGGGATTTGCTTTTTAATATTATTCCTGTGAATAATGTTAAAGGACTTAAAATGCAACAGTGATCTTCAGTGATGTTTGAAATTCAAACCCACTTGCTCTGATTAAGCCTATCACATTTTGAACTTTTCCCTGCAATAGAGTGTGGGACCCTGGCAGACCATGATGATAGGTACAGGATGCTCTGAGTTTTGTAAAGGCCACCAATAAACCTGGCTCTTTTCTATTTTTGCCAAAATGAAACTTAATTACATAGTTTTAATTGAACATATTTTTGAACAGACAAATCTCACAGGAGAATATATTTCTAAATATATTCTCTTTTGTTGATTCTCATAATTTTAAAATATCTTCTTAAATGTAATTTCTAATTATTTTTCTTTTCAAAGTTTTTGTTTGAGACATAGTCTCACTTTGTCATGTGGGTAAAGTGCTGCAGCATCATAGCTCACAGCAACCTCAAGTTCTTGGGATCAGGTGATTCTCTTGCCTCAGCCTCCTGAGGGCTCGAACTCTAGGCATCCACCACAATGCCTGGCTATTTTCTAACGATGAAGTCCCACTCTGCCTCAGGCTGATCTTGAACACATGAGCTCAAGTAATCCACCCACCTCAGCGTCCCAGAGTGCTGGGATTACAGACATGAGCCACTGCGCCCGGCATGTTCAAAGATTTTTAATAAGATAGCTATTATTAATTACATACCATTAAAAAAACAATGGTAGTTGTAGATCATCTAAATGTGCAGGTTTCTACTTTATAACCTCATTATACATTTTTACCTTAGCATTGAAAACAAAACAAAACATAGTTTACCTGCCAATGTCAAACATTTTGCAGTCCATGATACTGGGTCTCCCTAACTAAGCCAGCTTCCCTTAGCTTGGCTTTGAACGGACACCATTAGAGTTTGTTCTTCTGGGTAGATACTTCCACCTGTCACCCTTGCCATTGACTGTGATTTTTTTTTCCAATAACATTGTTTCTCTTGCTTTCAATTGCCTTATTTCTCTGTATTATTATCCTGTGATACATTGCCCTTGAAAGCAGGTATGATTCCCTGATCTGAGATGCAGTCAAGTCTAACTAATGAACATGGAGAACTCCTGTCAATTTGTCTATCCTTGTCTTTTCAGTTCCTTTTGTGACAAAGCCAGAATGTGCAAAGCATATACCATTCAAAATTAAATGGAAGAAACAGAATAATCTTAATAACTGGTGTGTGGAGAATTCAGTGGGGGAACTGACTTTCTTTTTTTTTTGAGACAGAGCCTCAAGCTATCCCCCTGGGTAGAGTGCCATGGCATCACAGCTCACAGCAACCTCCAACTCCTGGGCTCAAGCGAGTCTCCTGACTCCACCTCCCAAGTAGTTGGGACCACAAGCGCCCGCCACAATGCCTGGCCATTTTTTGGTGGCAGCCATCATTGTTGTTTGGTGGGCCCAGGCTGGGGATTCGAACCCGCCGCCTTAGCTGATTGAGCCACAGGCACCAAGCCAGGGGAAACTGGCTTTAATGGCCATGAACTACTCTGTTTTCCAGAGAAATGGTTTCTTGGAGAAGTATGTGAGCTTTTCATAGATCAAGTAAATAGTGGCAGTTAAATACCAAAAAGTGATTCGTTCTGATTGATCATGTCTATATTTACATGCCAACTGTTAAAAATAAATTTGTAATTATTTTTAGAAGCAAATTTGACTGCTATAAATTTGTTTTATTTCCACTGATATGTTGGTGGAGCCAAAAATAAACTGTTTATCCAACAGGATGAGAGTCAGACTGCTGCTTTCTGCACTTGGTATCTGTGTCCTCTGCTTGATCATATGCACCAGCAGATGCTCCAGTGATACCCAGATGGAAGTCACTGAACATCTTGTAAATCTTATTTTGTCACCACTGACATCTTAGAAATGTAGAACTGTCACTCTGTTCCAATAACAGGATTGCTACTAAAATTAATAAGTATATTGGTAATAAGTATAATAACAAATATTTTTTGCTTTGCTTTGAAGCAAATGCTGTCTATGTATCATGGCAATATATTTTTTTGTTTGAAATATTTTTCATTAATTTTTAATTAAAATCATAACTGTATACATTTATGTGCATAATGTGATGATTTTATATACAATGTGGAATATTTAAGCCATCACCTCACTTACTTATGTTTTTGTCATAAGACATTTAAAGTTACTCTTAGTTATTTTGAAATATACACTTGCATTGTGTACCTTAGGTGAGATCCCACCAAATGCCCTCCCACCTACCCCTCTCCTCGTTTCCCCTCCCATTTCCTCCCCCTTTCTTCTCCTCCCTCCTTCTCTATACACCTCCCCTATGCTACACTATATTTGTGTTTTATCATTCCTATAAGTATATTGGGTGTTTATATACTGGTTTCATAAGAGTATTGAGTACATTAGATACTTTTTTTCCATTCTCAAGATACTTTACTAAGAAGGTTGTGTTCCAACTCCATCCAGGTAAACATAAAAGATGTAAAGTCTCCAGATTTTTTATGGCTGACTAGTATTCTATGGTATACATAGACCACAGTTTGTTAATTCATTAATGGGTTGCTGGGTGATTGGGCTGCACTGAATGTTCTGGTACAAATGTCTTTGCAGTAAAATGATTTTTGTTCTTCTGGGTCGATACCTAATAATGGATTTGCGAGATCAAATGGAATGTCAACTTTTAGTTTTTTGAGGATTCTCCATACTTCTTTTAATATAAAAAATTTAATATAAAGGTTATATTAGGCTGCAATCCCACCAGCAGTGTAAAAGTGTTCCTTTCTCTCCATATCCACGCCAGCATCTACAGTTTTTGGACTTTGTGATCTGGGTTAATCTTTCTAGAGTAAGGTGCTATCTCAAAGTGGTTTTGATTTGAATTTCTTCTTTCTTTCCCTTTCTTTCTTTTTTTTTCTTTCTTTTTCTTTTTTTTTTTTTTTTGAAACAGAGTCTCAAGCTGTCACCCTAGGTAGAGAGCTGTGGCATCAGCTCACAGCAACCTCAAACTCTTGGGCTTAAGAGATTTTCTTGCCTCAGCCTTGCAAGTAGTTGGGACCATAGGCTTCCGCCATGGTGCCCTGCTATTTATTGTTGCAGTTGTGATTGTTATTTTAGCTAGCCCAGGCAGGGTTCAAACTGGCCAACCTCAGTATATGTGGCCAGTATCCTACCCACTGAGCTATGGGTGCTGCCTTAATTTGCATTTCTCTGATGACTAGGGACAATGAGCATTTTTTCATGTGTTTGTTGGGCATTGGTCTGTCATCTTTAGAGAAGTTCCTGTTCAAGGCACTTGCCCACAAAGAAATGGGGTTGTTTGCTCTTTACTTACTGATTAATTTGAGTTCTCGGCTGACTCTAGTTATCAGATGTTTGTCAGAATCATAACATGCAAAAATCTTCTCCCATTCTAAAGCCTTTATGTTTGCTTTGATTGTAACACCCTTAGTTATGCAAAAGCTTTTTAGTTTGATCAAATCCCAGTTTTGATTTTTGGTGCTGCTGTGCTGCAATTGCCTAGGGCAATATTATAGAGTATGTAATGTTCATATGCCACAAAAATATTAAGTATACACAAGCATTAATGCAATACTTTAAAATGACAGTATTGGTACATCTAGACTCCTAGAATTGATAAAAAAAAAAAATTGGGGGTGGTACCTGTGGCTCAAAGGAGTAGGGTGCTAGCCCCATATGCCAAAGGTGGCAGATTTAAACCTAGCCCTGGCCAAAAAACTACCAAAAAAAAAAATCGGCAAATTCTCTGGTTACAAAATCAAGGTACACAAATCAATAGCATTTTTAAATACTACAAGCAGTCAAGCTGGGAGGCAAGTCACAAACTAAATACTATTTACAAAAGTTGCAAAGAAAAAAGTTATCTAAGAATATATTTAATGAAGTAGGTGAAAGATCTTTATAAGGACAAATATAAAACACTGATGAAAGAAATCAAGATGACACAAACAAATGGAAAAAAATCCTTTGATCACGGATTGGCAAAATCCAAATCATTAAAATGTCCTTATTGCCCAAAGTGATTTACAGTCAATATCATTCCTATCTAAATACCTATATCATTCTTTATAAACTTAGAAAAAATAATCCTACACTTCATTTGGAACCAAAAAGATGTACAAATATCTAAAACAATTGTAAGCATAAAGAACAAATCTGGAGTCATCACATTACCTGACTTCAAATTATATTACAAGATTATAGTAACCAGAACAGCATGGCACTGCTATAAGGTAGAGATAGACAGCAATGGAACAGAATAGAGAACACAGAAATAGAATGATATATCCATTTTGATTGTTCAAAAAAGCAGAAAAAAACATACACTGAGGAAAGGATCTCCTATTTAATAAATGGTGCTAAGAAAAGTGGATATAACCCTAAGCAGCATAAAATAGAATGCTTGTCTTTCACCAAATACAAATTTTAAGTCAGGGTAGATTAAATACCTAAAGGTACGACTTTAAACCATAATACTTCTGGAAGAAACCACAGGAAAAAACCTTAGAGATAGGCCTAGGTGAATAATTTATGAATAAGACCCTGAGGGCAAATATAAAAATAATAAATAAAAGTAAATGAGACTTAATTAAATTAAAAGGTTTCTGCACAGCAAACACAGACAACCTACACAATGGGAGAAAATATTTGCAAACAATTTTTCCAACAAAGGGCTAATATTCAGAATCTACAAAGGACATGAACAAATCATCAAGACAAAGAAACAATCCCTATAAATGAGGGCAAAAGACATGAATTGAGGTCTTTCACAAATGGCCAGATATGTGAAAAAAAAAATGTCAACATCAGTAATTGTGAGGCAAATTCAGATTAAAACCACAATGAGATGCCACTTTATTCCTATCAGAATGAACATTATCACAAAGTCAAAACACAACAAATGCTGGTGTGGGTGGAATAAAAAGGAACTCTTGAATCCAGTGTTGGAAGGACTTTCAATCTATGCAACATCTGTGGAAAAAACATGGATATTCCTTAAAGAACTAAAAGTAGAGCTATATCATTCAATTCAGCAATCCCACTACTGGGCACCCACACTGTTGGGGTGTGGGGTCCCCGTGCCTCAAACCCAGGTGACCTGATTCCATTATTGACCTAAAATTGAATCAAGGCAGGGTGATAATTCAAAGCAAAAATGAATAGAGACAGGAAATAAAACTGGAGCGGCACAGGCAGAGTGAATAGAGAGCAAAAGAAACCTGCACAAGTTTCAGTGTAACAAAGAGAAATATTTAAGAACAAAGGGAAAGTTTAGAGAGTTTTGAAAGAGAGTTAGGAGTGGTCCTGTTGGAGTTGGAGTGCTCCCTCTCCCAATGGAGAAGGGGTGAGAGAGACTGAGGTGCAAATCAGTGCAGAGGAATCAATACCTTCTCTCTGGTGGAAATTGGTTGCAACTCTAGTATTGCTTCTCTGAGTCTTTGGAAATTATCACCCTTTTCTACTGGTCATTGATTATTGTCTTTTTCTATTGGTTATTGGTTACCTCAGACCCACATTCTTTCCCCTGGTTTCCTCCAGAGCTGCTAAATGGTGACTGTTCCTACAGGCCCTCTAGGCTTCCTTGTTCAGTGGGTCAGTCTTTCCTCCCCTCCCCCTTGAAGCCCCTTTCTCAGTGTCCTTTCTTATAAAACAAGGAAAATAAGTCTGTATATAAGAAGTCACCTGTATCTGAATGTTTACTGCAGCACAATTCACAATTGCACAGATGGATTCCCAATGGAATCCAACTAAGTTCCCATCAATTCATCAGTGGGTAGTGAACATATGATATATATACACATGCATGCATACCGTGGAGTACTGCTCAGCCATAAAAAGAATGAAATAATATCGTTTACAACAACTTGGATGGACCTGGTGATCATTATCCTGAGTGAAGTTTCTCAGGAATTGTTTATTTATGTTTTTTCGACAAAACACAGACTCCATATTCTCACTAATAAGTGGGAACTAAATGATTGGTGCATACTCTCATACAGTGGGAACTAACTGATGGGTGCACACCCTCACACAGTGGGAGCTAAATGATGGGTGCATTCTCTCACACCGTGGGAGCTAAACGGTGGGTGCACATTCTCATATAGTGGGAGCTAAATGCTGTGTGCACACCCTCACACAGTGGGAGCTAAATGATGGGTGCACACTCTCACGCAGTGGCATAAAGGACATTGGAAACTAGGCATGGAGGAGAATGCAGGCAGTGAGGGATAAAAACTTACCTATTAGACATAATGTACACTGTTCTGGTGACAGGCACAACAAAGAGAACTTTTTTCCATTCTTGTCAAGATACAGCTCAGTCCTAGGTCAAGTTTTCATTCTTTGCTTCCTTTATTTTTTTGCATCTATTGGCTCTGAATGCTGTGAGATTTAGGTCATTTGTCATTTTTTGCCAATTAAAGCAATGAACTCGGCCAAATTAAAAGAGCTGCTACCCCTTTAAGTACATATTTAATAATTCATGCATGAAATAGGACTTTCCTTCCCCTGCTGGAATGAACAAAATTTCCTCAGAGATTGCTTTGGTGTTATATCTAGATAATGCTTTTGGATTACAATCTAAATCATACTAGAATAAGTGCATTATAATTGCTATGATTCATCATTCTAAGGTACAGGCCTATAGTACAATGTTACTCCAATAAAACCAGGGGTCCCAGAACTAAAAGTATGTGGGAAAGGTCTTAAAGACGGCAGGAGAATGTATCTTTACAGAGAACAGGAGAATGTGTGGATTTGTAACCATGTAAATATAGGGCCACTCTAAAGGGTAAACGGGAACAATTTTACAATAGCCACAAAGAGCAGACTGCAATTGTTAGTCCATGTTCATAAAACTGCAAATGATTAAACAATCTTTAGATGCTAAAAGCAAATCATCTTGGCTTCAATGCAACTGACACACACTCACTTGAGTTTGAAATTTGGATCAATTAACCTTAGGTTAAATGATTCAGCTTCTCCTCTTATTTGGCTAGAAGTATGATGGGAGGGGGGCATAAGGGAATGATCCAGATTTTGGAGTTAAAGATTGGAGTTTCAGTTCCTTCTCCACCACTTTCAAGCTGTGTAATCATGGACCACGCATTTACCACTGTGCATCCAGGTGTTCTTAGCTATGTGATGAAGATTACAAGAGATAAATTGCATCCTGGTAAAACAGGATTATACAGAATACCTGTAATTCTCCTGACAATGGGTTTTTAATGTCTGTTTAAATTATGAATATGTGTGGCACAACACACTTTGCCCATCTAAAGGAACTCTCTTAACACCCTGCTGGTGCCAAAAATGTCTATTATTTTCCTAAAATTCTTAGTTCAAATGCAAATATGTTGCATATTGAAAATTCTTCAAAGACTTCTGATTGCCTTAAAATGAGGTCATATTGGGCTAGTGTTTTTTGTGCAATTTTTCATCATTGGTGCTATTTATCTCTCCAGCTCTGTTTTTTTTTTTTTTAATTCTTTCTGGATGATTCTGAACTTTTTTTTAACTTTCTGTACAATTCATACTCTCTCTCAACTTCTTCATTCTTTATTACTCAGCACTCTCTCAGCTTAAAAATTTGGTTCTTTCCCTAGAACATTCTTCTCCACCCTACTGATCAGGCTAAAGTCAACTTGTCCTGTAACTCTCTATGTAGATACAATGTAATTCTAAATCCTTCTCTTAATTTCCCAAATTCAAATTGGGTTCCACCACTATGCAGGGCCACAGTGTCTATGGCACTCTATTGCCTCTACCATGTAATATTATAGGGATCTATTTACTTTTATCTACGACAAGACTGAAAGTTGCATTAACAAGTCAGGAGGGATTATTTCTATCAAGTTTACTGTTGTATTCCCAATGCTTAGAGGAGTGACCATCACACAGTATATCAAGCAGATGTTTGTCGAATGAATACATAAAATTACACAGATATTGCATTAAATGTTATTAACAATTGAGATGTTCCAATATCTAATAAGACTTAGGGTGACTAGCTGCAAAGCAATGTACTTTGTCTCCAAATGTTCTTTGAAATTTGATCCTGAAAACTCTGGCAAGGCCATCATTTCTCCAATCATTTTTTAAGTAACACAAAACCTTATAGTTATTCAGTCACCAATTTCTCGTTAAAATCAGTAATTCAATGTTCAGTCTATTGTCAAAGCCATTAAAGGTTATAGCTGCTTCTCTTCCCCTCAGTTGGGCCTGCAGTCAGAGGAGAGGCCCCCTGGAAGGTAAGTTTCTTTTTTCTTGTCCACATTCTGCCCCAACATACCCGATGGTATAAAGGAATCTGTGCTAAAAGCTAATGAGAGGTAGGGTTCACTGCTACTTGTCAGCTGGGCTCTCACGTTTTAGGCCTGAATGACTTATAGCTGACTTACTTGTAAGGAATGTGTGTGTGTGAGAGAGAGAGAGAGAGAGATCTTTAGAGAAGTCCCAATTTTATTGTTTACGTTAAGAGTGATGCATTTTCCTAAAGCTGTTCTATTCCATAGTTTTGACTTTTGGCTTATCCAATTCAGACCCTTCAGAGATTCCATCATCTTTTACAGGTTCTTTGGGGCAGCTGATTTTTCAGGGCTCCAAGCTGATTTTTTCATATGTGTTGCCAACAGATGCTTCTTAGTCTCTCTTTATTTCAGGTATGTAGAAAACACCCTTAAAATTCTGGCCCCCAGGGAAAGGGATAAAGATACTCAGACTCAGCTTTTTCTAAATAATCTTGAATGTTTTTGAGTCTTCAAATACATAATCCTAGATTACTGTGAAAAACTTAAATATTATGTGATAAGTTTATAGTATGTGATCTTTATTTTGCAAATTTTACAAGATTTGCTTTTTTTTCCACTTAATTTTGGTGTCTGATACCCATTATTTTTGTGTCTTCCTTGAGACATAAAATTGAGTATCTCTTTATGCTGGATCCCTCTAGAAGATACATAAGACATGGGGAGATGAAGGTCAAAATATTTATTTGGTACTGTTTGGGGGAGAACATAGTTTATTCATATGTGGGAAGAAAAATGGTTTTAGCTGGGAACCTCAGGATGTAGCTTAGAGCCTGACAAGGATGGAGTTGAGAGATAAAGAATAGCAGTAGAACTCCCGTAGAGTGTAGGAAAGTGGACTAGATGATGTCTACCATCAGCTGTTATGTCAAGATCCTCACGTTCAAAAAACTAACAAATATGAAGAAACTGAGGATCTAACTACTAAGTAGATGTGACTGGAGAATTTTTGTAAAGATCTTCATTCATGTCTAATGGGTGTAATATATTGAAATTACAATCACAGAGTTTATGGATGAAGGACTTGTTTTAGAGTGTAGTTTATTAACAATGCTTTATAAATTATTCTCATGGGCAAATTTTAGCAAATAAGTCAATGCCTTTTGTCCCTCATAATAGACATTATATCTTTCTCAGTTTTGCTATGTTTGGACTTTGCGATCAATGTGGCATAGCCTGTGGACTAACCCAGTCATTTCCAAATATCAAAGGCATATACAGGCCTTTAAAACCTCACTTCTTTGTGGACTTTGTTTCACTCATCTTAATTAAATATCTCCTTATGAATATACATGGTGCCATAAAGTTCGTGTGAAATTTAAAATTAAATTTATGGACACCACGTATAATGAAAATAAATACTTTGGTCTTTAAAATTTCTAGAAATTAACTTTTATAAAATTTCGAATACATAGGGATGAGGACACCACGAATATTATATTAAATGTTTATGGGAATAAGATTCCATAAAACTTTCACTAGGATTTTCATCAACATTCCCTATAGAAACTTAATGTTTTGGGTATCAATCCAGCCACCTCTGGGAGCAACTATCTCCTGTTTTCTGGGAACAACATCTCTCTTTGTCTACATGGCCCTAAGCACATTCAGAATACTTGGCTGTGACACACCTTTTGGGGGTGGGACACAATTATAAGAAGGACTTTATCTAACAAATGCAATCAATGTAGCCTGCTTCTTTGTACCCTCAATAAATCCCCAACAATTAAAAAAAAAAAATACTTGACTTTACCCTTTTCACCACAGCTGGTGCGGAGTTGGGCAACTGACTTAAGCTGTTACAACCAAAGTTTGGTTTCAGGGTTTGAAATGTAGATTTAGAAATTCCTTCTATCTGACTTCTCATTTAAAGGAAGAAATACTTTTATTTATTTATTATTCTTTTTTTAGAGACAGAGTCTCATTTTGTCACTCTGGGTAGAGTGCTGTGGCATCACAGCTCACAGCAACCTCCAGCTCTTGGGCACAGGCAATTCTCTTGCCTCAGCCTCCTGAGTAGCTGGGACTACAGTTGCCTGCACAATGTCCAGCTATTTTTTTGTTACAGTTTGGCCAGGGCCAGGTTTGAACCCGCCACCCTCGGTATATAGGGCCAGCGCCATAGGTGCCGCCCAAGAAAAAAGATTTTTAGACAAGTAAATATTTAATGTAATTATGTGGACTCTATGAATAAAGAAGTATCCAATTTGTATGAAGAGAATAGAAGGGTTTGTATAAAGGTAAAATGGGGTATGAAAGACAGAGAGAAAGAGAGAATGACACTTGAGTTCCGGGCTAGAATTTGTCTTGATCAAGTGTCTTCAAACTACAGCCCTCAGGCCACATGCAGCCTGTGTAGGACATTTATCTGACCTGCTGGGTATTTTTGCCACCGCTGTCTGTCCTGCATAGGCTGACTCATCCCAGGGCCCGCAGTCTGGCCCTCCAACAGTCCGAGGGACAGTGAACTGGCCCCCTGTTTAAAAAGTTTGAGGACCCCTGGTCTTGATGATTGAGTTGTATTCTGTACCTTAAATATCACAGATGTTTCTTTATCTTTATAACATTATTTTTTCTTATTTAAACCCACTACACTATGTCTACGTTGAAGCTGAGAGCATAAAAAACATTCCTAGGTGACAGATACCCAGGTTTGAAAGGAATTTCAAGTCACTCAACAAGCTTGGCCTTATCATGTGTTTAAGTCCCAAACTTCCATTCCCATTGTTTTAAATTAATCGTATCATATAACCAAAAAGTGAACAATTATAACTTGTTGAATCTATGAAATTAGTAGAAAATGCCTATAATTTCTCTAAAATCTATAGATTTTACATAGGTCTCTTTATTGAGGTGACAAAATTAGACAACATGACACACATTTTTTGACAATTTCCAGGTATAACTTCTCTGCAGCGTGCCTCACGAAAATCATTTTATAATTCAAGCTATTCTCAAAAATAAATCTGCATTGTTAACCCAAAATTCACTTGAAAAGAAAAACTAATAATTAATGCAGTTTTTTAATCTTCAAACATCTACAATTCAGGCTATTTTATTAATACCTTTCATCTTCCTCCTCCACATATTCTTTTCATCCTCAGGGGACACTAAGTTTTATATTCACAGCTTGTTCGATACCTTTCTTCTCATCATTTTTATCTGAGGTTTTATTGTGTGGAAAGTATCTGTTGAGTATTCGATTCTCATCACTCAGACACGCACACTCCTGCATGCATAATGAGGACACGCAGACTGCTAACATGTTTGATTTACAAACCTCTTTAGTAGGCCTCCAGGTAATCACAGAAAGCCACCCCCCACCCCATGTCTCTGCCCTTTCGTTCCTCATTACTTAATGGAGAAAACAGATTGATCTGTTGTCTGACAATTTGTCATCCTCCACAGCCTGCTGATGTCAATCAGTGCTAGGGGACAGACATTCATCAGAACAACCCGGACCTTGTCATTAGACATGGACGTGTATTTCCTATAAAGTTGATCTAAACTCTGAAACTCACAAAAAGGGGCAGGAAACTGGAGACCCCTGAAGGCCACTTGAAGGTAACTATTAGCTACCGAAGAATGATAGTAACGTTTTCTTCAAATTCATGTTTGTGCCTCTTCTAAGTGAAAGAAGAGGAGAGAAAATAAGGAAGCGGAGGGAAAAAGTGACGTCTGAGAATTCAGATTTCGTGGGGTGGGTTTAAATATAGTTAATAATCATGGCCCCCTAACAGGGAAGAATAGTTTAAGTTTCTAAATTAAAACAAAATCATCCAGAATGCTCTGATAAAGGCTGTCTTTTATAAGTTGGCATTGCTAAATTGTACCATTTGATAACACTGTTTAATAATGTTAAAGGCTCAGCAAAACTTCAGAGAAAACTTCAGGGGGAAATGGATTAAAATATTTAAAATTACATTTGTTTCAGAATAGAGTTGATAGCAGTTATCATTAACAAAGTTTATGCTTAAAAAATTGTGAAACATATGTAGTTAGACATTACTTAGATCTCAGAACAGAGTTCATTAGCAATCAACTTGTTATCGTGGTTATAATTACTTAGAAACTTCAATATTGCTATAATCGTTTCTCTTAAACTATGTTTGAAAATGCTTATTACATTGATTAAACATTTTCTTTATATGGTAAGTTTTCTAACAGTGAAATATTATCCTCCCATTTTCTTATGTGGTTCATGATGCTAAGTCAGTGACAAGATAAACTAGAAGACACTAACCTGTTGTTGAGCTGATGATTACTTGTTTGATTTGGGTTTCATCAGGATCCTTCTGAGTTATATAATGTATTGACTATTCTAAAAAAAAAAAAACTTAACTACAATGGAACTTCAAGTATCATATTCTTAGTTATATAGAGTTTCATTTAGTAATTTATTGAAAAGAAAAATAACATACCCTACCTACTCTAGCTATTCATCCTGCGGGTCACTGATTTGCACTTTGATTTAGCAAACATTCATCTACCCTGTTTTTCTTTAGGTCACATCTCCCCAGTCTTGCTCTTCTACTGATTCTAGCTTTCTGGTTCTCTTTGCTATTTCTGGAATACACCGTGCATGTTCCAACCTCAGAGCCAAAGGACTTGTCGTTCCCTCTGTCCGGAGTTCTTTTATTTTGTTTGTTTTTTTCAGAATTCTTTGCTCTAAAACATCTCATGTTTATCTCCCTTGATTCTTTCCATCATGTCCTTACTAGATAAGATTCTCTAGTTATCCAATTAAAATAGTATCCTATATCCCTGATAGCCTGTTCTGTTTTTCTTCATCCCCCATGTATATAATTTATTTCATTCCCCCCCAATCTCTTTACAATATTAAATCATTGAGGTTGGCAACTTTGTATTGTTTGCTTAATATTTCTGGCACCCTGAAAGATCTCTGGTGTGAGGGAGAAAGTCAGTACATATTTATGAAATGACTGAACGTGTCCAGATGACACACGATACTTCCCTGTAGCCCATTCTTTGCATCACTTCCCTCTCACTCACCTCAATTTCGCTAGATTGACAGCCCCCCCCCATTTTTTCTTAAATTTACCCTCCTAACTATTCTCATCTCATTAACGCATAGGTTTTATTCACTTTTCCTGGAGCACTCACTCTTTTCTCTTTACCTTATCAGCCTACTGTGACCTTTATTTCAGACAAGTGTCCTTTCCCTAACACTCCA
Organism: Galagoides demidoff; assembly: GCA_963574575.1. NCBI lineage: Eukaryota > Metazoa > Chordata > Mammalia > Primates > Galagidae > Galagoides > Galagoides demidoff. The sequence goes on from CAUYQV010121166.1 coordinate 26,716, forward strand.
GTTTAGGTCAGATATTCCCAATGTATGTCTTCAATTTGTTTTGAACAACTGTGTATCATTTTATATCATAAAATTGTATTTGTGTATTTGGCTTTCACGCTAGATAGTCATATTAGGCCAAGCACGTCTTTTTTTTTTTTTTTTTTTTTTTTTTTTTAGTTTTTGGGAGGGGCCAGGTTTGAACTCACCATCTCCGGTATGTGGGGCCAGTGCCCTACTCCTTTGAGCCACAGGTGCTGTCCAGGCCAAGCACTTCTTGAGAGTTGCTATCATGGATACCAAGATCTCTCTTAGGAGAGATGTTCTTTGCTCCATAAAGTTTTAGTGTTATTCCCACATTTAGTTTCATCTTATATAATTCCATTGCAGTATCTTTACCTCTATAGTGAGAAGCAGTGTTCACTATGTGTAAGTTGTGGTTTATGTCAAGCTATAGCATAGTATCTGGACCTATTGACTCTTTTATGTATACCTTTACTCCAATAATTCTTGCTATGTGTATATATGGATTTATCAGGCAAATTGATTAACTAAGATTTTACAGTTCTTTCAAAACAAGAACACACTAAAGTGAAAAATAATACATTTTCATGTATATAATTTTGATAACCTATTTGGTTGACTTATTTGTTTGGTTAGTATTCCAAAGAAAGTGGATCCATTGTGAAATGTCTCAGCATACTGATGCTTCAGAATAACATTTTAAAAATTAACAACTTTAATTATTGGTGATAAGTCATCTCTGTGAAGTGATTTCACTGGTGTCAGGTAGATTGTGAAACAGTCTTCAGAATGGTTGGTTTTTGCGTGGCGTATTTAGTCAATGATGTATTGTTTAGGTTTAAGTCATAATTATACTCAATCCTTCTTTTCACTGTTTGATAAACATTCATCAACACCCCTGTAGGGGAGTACACTTGATGATGAAATAATACAGGATCTCATCCAACTTTGTTATCATTAGGTACGTTGTCCCCTCTTCCTGCTTTCCTGCGCTGAATTGATAGCATATTCTGCCACAATCTCAAACTCTAAACTTCAGCATTATCTACCTTCTAGAGTGACTCCTGCAGCCAGAGCTGAGAATATGTGCCTTCATTGGAAGCTCTACACTTCCATTAATACTTATCATGCCCTAAGGTAGTTCTGTAGAGAGCTTTGTCCCCTGACTATGAAGTTGTTTAGGTCAGAAAATGTATTTTCACCATTTATTTTTATGTCCTGATTCTAACATAAAGCTTTGAATTGTTTGCTAAATAAGCAAATGAACACATATTTTGAAATAACAAATGATTAGCTGCTCTACTAAAATACCTTTCCTACCCTTATCAGAGAATAGGCTGTAAGAAATGAATGAACACAGGTAATCTCGCACTATCTTTAATCTGGTGATAAATCAAAATGAAACTAACCATTTATAATTTGAAATACATCAAATAAAATAAAATGTACATGATGCAAGAAAGTGCTTACATGAATAACTGACAATTTTTTTTTTTTTCAGAGACAGAGACTCACTATGTTGCCCTTGGTAGAGTGTGAAGGCATCACAGCTCACAGCAACCTCCAACTCTTGGACTTAAGTGATTCTCTTGCCTCTGCCTCCCACGTAGCTGGGACTACTGGCACCAGGCACAACACCCCACTACTTTCTCATTGCAGTTGTCATTGTTGTATAGCTGACCTGGGGATGTGGATGGCACTTAACCACTGTGCTAAGGGCCCTGAGCCAATAGACAAATTTTTCACTAACATCAGATATTAAATATGCCAATTTGTATTTGTTAATTACAGACTTCAATAAAATCAAAAGGAAAATTTATAATTCAGAACATAAGATTTTGACTTGTTAAAAAATATGACCGCCTGTGGCTCAAAAGGGTAGGGCGCTGGCCCCATATGCCGGAGGTGGCAGATTCAAACCCAGCCCTGGTGGCAAAATAAATAAATAAATAAATAAATAAATAAAATTATATATATATATATATGACTGTCATTGTATTAAGCATATATGATGAATAAGCATTTTACAGAAGCTATTTCTAAATAAAGATAATTCGGAAGGGCTTGGAGAACATCCTCCAAGGTATGTAAAGTCCAAGATAGGTAAAGTATCTCACGAATAGAAAAGCAAGCATCCCATGTACTCAGTACTAATCTGAAACTAGTAGATTGGAAAGTACAGGACACAGGAGAGAAAAACACAATTAAATACAAGACGAAGGGAGCGGGGAGAGGGTTCAGTGAATTCGCACCTGTCAGGTCCACTGCAGGAATATACACCACACTTCCTGGGTGAAGGGCACAGCTTCAACTTGGACTTTAGATATTCCCTAACAAAGAAAAATCACATAACCTAATCATATGCACCCTCAAACTACCTGAAATTAAAAGAAGAAGAAGAAGTAATCCCCTGGGCCTGTTTAGATAACAACCCACATAAATACTACTTTCCTGGTGAAATTACTTGATATCTGATTAGCTCAACTCTGCTGAGATGGGCTCCATGAACTCTGAAGCAAACATGACATCTTAATCATGTGTGTACAGCAGTCCCCCCTTAGCCATGGTTTTGATTTCCACATTTCAATTACCTTCTATCAACCATGGTCTGAAAATATTAATTGGTAAATTCTAGAAATACACAATTCATAAGTTTGAAACATCGTGCACATGAAATCTATGATTATTACAATCAAAGTTGTTTATAGCATCAGTAGTCCACTCATGATTTACTCTCTCAAGCATTGCTGCCACTAAATTAATATTTTCAAGAGGAAATGATGAAATTAGATAGCATTCAATAAGAATGAATTTCTATTTGATTTACATGAACATCTTTAAAATGTTTTCCTTTTTCCTTTCCTTTTCCAGTTTGTCCCAGGTTCATTTTAACTTAGGGAGAAATGCAGATATATGTATGTACATATAGACACACTTAACTGCAGCTGGGAAATAGGTTCAATATTTTCTTTTTACCTGTCTACTTTCTTTTCCATATAAAGAGACCTTTTAAGACATATTTACACTTCGTCATGTAAAATATAAGCACGACTTAATAGAAAATAACTTAATACCCTTGATTAAGCCTGTAATTTGACAATAAACCAGTAAACTTTTTGTTTCATTAAACAGAAAAAGAAGAAAATAGTTTAACACAGCACATTGGAATGTTAAAATATTTCAGGGAAGATAAATAATATCCAGATGACAGTTATTCTCTAGGTTTGCAAGGAAACGCATTATCTATTCCATAACAATTGATTGCTTTTCTGTAGAATGTCCTTGATTTCAATAGCATTGCTCAGGCTTTTGATACTAATCTGTAAGAGGTTGTTAGGAGAGAATCTTACCTCATCAGCTATTCTGCAAGAAACAAAAAATTCTGCACCTGATAAATCATCTATAGTCTCAAAGTGACAATTTTTACTCGGAGAACTGGTCTCCTCTGAATGCTTTCAAAATCAAAAATCAGAGATATGTTGTAGAATAAAAAAAAATAAAATGTGTCTTAAACAAGAGAAGGCTATACAAATAGCAAATCAAACCTGCCCTTTTCAAACTTACTTTTCTACTTTGTACCTTTGTGACATACACTTTCTATTTTTCACTAGCTTTAGGAACATCTGCTGATTTACAAAATAAGGGACACAGAACAATTCATTGCCTATCACCAAAATCATTCGATGTACTTAGCAAACAGTGTTGAAATTTGGGATAGATTTCTTCACTTATAAACTAGTTACTCAAAAATTCACACACAGACTTTTTTCACATTTGTACTTTCTCTCCTTAGTAGGACATAAACCCTAAAGAATCATAGATTAGAGAGAAAAAATACAGTCGTATATTCAGAGATACCTGGGTGGCAATGATATCTGCCATTGCCTTAATGGAATGACCTAATAGCCAGGTAAGTCGTTAGCTTTTGTGCCTCTCATTTTATTCATAGATTAAAAAATGAATCAATAAATTTTATCACAAAGTTTGTTGTGATGTTTAAATAAGAAACATGTAAGTATTGGGACACCTAATAATGCTTATGGGTTTCCTCTATGGCTTGGGTGTGTCCCCCAAATTTTATGTGTTGGACTTAATCCTCAATTCTTATGTTGATGATATTTGGAGGGGAGGCCTTTGGGAGGTAATTAGGATTAAAGAAGGTCATCAGGATGGGAATCCCTTGACTGGACTGGTGACGTTAGAAGTGGAAGAGAAAACTGAGGAGGCAGACCCGGCCCTCTGACCAGGTGACGCCCTCTTCCATGTTATGATGTAGCAAAAACATTCTCATTAAGTGCTGGCCTCATGCTCTTGCACTCCTCAAGTTCCATAAATGTGAACTAAATACATTTCCTTTCTTTATTAATTACCCAGTCTGTGGTATTCTGCTATAGCAAACAAAAGACAAACTCTGACATATTTTATGGCAGTTAGTTTGACTACTTGAAAATTCTATTGTACTTTACACAGTGATTAGGAAAGTTTCCCTGTAGAGGTGTCAATAAATGAATGAAAAATTGTTTTATTAAATCAACAAATATTGGTTAAATACCTCCTATAGCCATGCCTCATAACTGGATATACATAAAACTCTGAAAAATACTATTCTTAAAGACTAACTCTACTATATAATAGACTAAAGCTGTTGATTAAAGTAGAGAGGAAATATAAATTGAAGACACTCCAGACCCTCTGGAGAATTTCAGATACATCCCAAAGGTTTATTTTCAGGACTATCAGACTAGCAAGACAATTGAGAGAATCTCTATAGGGCGATTGCCACTGCTACTAGCTACCTATTTACTCTGCAATGTTAGGGTTACATTTAGAACTAGAATTTCTATCTTCTCTGCAACAGCACAAAATGTTATTCTGTCTGAAATTACTGAGTGTTTAACATTACATAAATTTTGAAATATGCTTGATGAAATGCAATTAAATAAATTACATATCAATATATACATATATATGCATATGTGTGTGATATGTGTACATATGTAGCATATATTTTTAAGTCATATGTATTTGTGAGTATATATCATATACAATGAAATATTAAAAAATATTCTGTTTACTTATGAATCTATAGAAAACCAGGACAGAATGAAAATTGCACAGCACTGGTAAAACACCTGACAGAAAATTGATTGCATTTCTGTTCTCTTGACTATCATTACCTTCTTAAACTTGAATTCTTCTTTTAATCTGTGTTTCTATCCTTCTTTCTGTAGTATTTTCTGTGCATATAGAAAAGGATCAACAGTAAAGAAGTTTCTTGTAAAAGGATGTCATTGGGAAGATCACGGGGATTGGTCATATTTTTAGTATAGCCGGAAGAACATATAAACAGAATTATTAAGCTTAATGATAGTTAGGATTAATTAAAAATAAATAAAGGAGGTAAAAAAAATGGAATAAGAGTCTCAAATTTGAAGCTTAATAATTTGGGATTAAAGACTGGACCTTGGGGAATTTTGCAAGGTGTGTGTGTGTGTGTGTGTGTGTGTGTGTGTGGACACGCTAACCCTTACAGTCCTCTGTAAGTCAGAAGGGGCTTCCTTTAAAACCTACTGTATAATAATATATAGGTACTTAATGTTTTTCCTTTTCTAAATTTCTTCAACAACTTTTTCTTCTTTTTCTCTCACCTTTTCTTTCTTTCTCCTTTGCCCAACTATCCTACCATTTTTTCCCATTTCTTTTTCATCTTAAACGAGATTGATCCTGAATACCATTTTTTTGAAAATGGGTTATGGAAATTAAATATTAAATTAAGGATTATAAACAGAATTGCTGCTGTTCATTCTTGCAAACCCAAGTTTGCTGACCTTAATTTTATAGCATGAATCACAGCTGTTCCACTGATACTGGCAGTGATTGATAATAAGGGGGATGGGAGTAATTAAAGAGCATATGATGTGTTTGTTTGCATTTTGAGTGACTGCTATAGAGTATATGCAATCAAAGGCATGGTACATTAAATAAATCAAATATCCCCATAAATCAGCACAACCTGCCAAAAACGAGCAAAGGGAGCTCGCAATGCTGCAGGCCTGCATGTCAGGCCTTAGGCAAGCTGTTCCCTCCAGGGTGAAGTCAACAAAAACAGAGCAAGAACCAAGGAAGACCTGTTATTTGCAGGATTCATAATCTCAGCAAGATAGCCTAGATGTAATGATACCTTAACATTTTTGTAAGTATATGAATGTATGAGTTTTGTTCAGATATATTGTCCCATGTTATTTTTCTCAGTAATTTTGTGGATTGTTATTTACAGATGCAAAAACAAAACCGCACAGAGGAAAGATCCAAAGACCACATATCTAAAAAAAATCATTCCGAGCCTTCTTCATATTTCACACTCCTTCCCCTATCACTGTGTCACAGAGGATAATGTTTCTCTCCTCTTAACATCACAACTGGTGTTATTTGTTCAGGTTAAACCCTTTGAGAATTGGTGGCCTACGTGTGGGGAATTCATATACATTGACCAAATAGAGAAGTTACAAAAATGTATGTAAAGGAGATAAATCGGTTTGGACCATAAATATAGTGATTTTAGCAGGGAAAATCCATGTGGTTATAACATAAACCGGAAAAGGATAAAGAAAGTCTGTATACTTTGCAGTGTAAACGTGCAATGGAGGGAATCTGATTAGGGTACGACTGTACAAGGCAAAGGACACTATAACTGAAATGGAAAAAGTTTCATGTGAAAAGATTCAGTTCTACAACAAACATCCTAAAGCAAATGAATCGTTATGAGATGCACCTTAAAGTCACTGAGTTAACGGGCTTTAATGTATCCTACCCTGTGCCCTGAACATGTCTTCACTGGTTTGCAGGAAGATAGCAAGGGGATCATTTTAGAATTGTTTTCCACATTTTCCCTACACAGTTTCCCCTTGTACTTACTGAGAGAATATTTCTGAAAATGCTGACTATAGACAGTTAACATGAGTAAGAAAATATTTTACACATTGATGCAGTCACAGTGATGTTGTCACAAGGTTCTTAAGAGAAAAAAAATTACTACGCTTTTTTACAGGAGTTTTAGGATCACAACAAAATTTTTCTACATATCCCCTGTCCCCACATATGAATAACAACATGCTCTACTGGACCAGTAAGTTTGTTTCAATGGTCGAATTTATAATGACCAACCTTTATCTCCAAAAGTCCATAGGTTACCTAGGGGTCATGCTTGGTGCTGTATGGATTTGGACAAATGTACAACTGTATGTATCCACAATTAAACAAACAATCCTTGATTCATGATGGAACTGCATTCCAGTAATCTCACAGTAAAGCCCTCAGTTGAATCATTGTATGTTGGGAACCCTCCGTGGTGTCAAACAGCTATTGTGTACACACAGAGTAGTTTTGCTGCTCTAAAAAGTCTCTGTGTTCTTATTCATTCCTCTCTTCTCTGTAACTGCTGGCAATCACTGACATTGATATTTTTACTGATAGTTTTGCTTTTTCTGGAATGTTATATAGGTGTAATTATACAGTGTGGCCTTTTAGGTTGGGTTTTTTCATTTAGTCAAATGGATTTAGGCTTTCTCCATGTCTTTTCATGGCTTGATAGCTAACTCTTTTATTCCATTGTCTTGAATGGAATTCATTTCTTACTGTCCTGAATTTACCTTGGTTTATTTACCCATGCGTCTACTGAAAGACATCATTTTTGCTTCTAAGTTTTGACAATTATGAAAAACGATGATATAAACATCCTTGCACAGGTTTTCCTATGGAAATAAGTTTACATCTCCTTCTGGTAATGTAATTTTTAAAACTCACATGACTTTCTGTGGTTCATATTGGTTTGGGGTTCATAAATGTTTGAAAATATGGAGAAAATGTTAGGACTTATATACACTAAAACACACACACTCACTCAGGAAGACAACCACATACGACTGTAGTTTCCTCTCAAAGTTTTGCTGTCCATAGTTCCAGTTACCCATGGCTAACCAGGGTCCAAAAATGAGTGGGTACTAGTATAATAAGATATTTTAAGGAAGAACACATACGTAATTTTTATTACACTACTCTTTTATGATTGTTCTATTTCATTGTTAGTTGTTATTGTTGTTGTTCTCTTATCATGCCAAATTTTTATATTATGCTTTATCATAGGTATCAATGTATAAAGAAGAATAGTATATAAAGGATTGGACACTATCCAGTTTCAGACATCCACTCCTGGTCTTCTAACATGTGCCCTGAGGATAAGGGTTGACTATTGTATTGCATGATATTTCAGAACCTTATTTGACTCCCTGTGAATAGAAGGACACCTATTTTAAACCTTGAAACACTAGATTAATTTTCTTTTGACTTTGTGAATTTACCTAGTGTCTTTGTCAACCTTTGGTTTCAAATTTGTTAATCACGCATGACATGTTTTTGCATAAAGATAGGTTTAAAATAGTAAGCATATTGTCAAACTGCAACAGATTTCTTAATACTAACATTTTGCAATTTTAATGGTTCATATCCTTGGGACAAACAAAATTTAGGGAAAACTTGAACTAGTGCCAGAGAACACTGCTTTTGTGCACATACAAACACACACATATCCATGCATACAGCATGTGGTTGAGACAATGTATTACAATAATTTATAGTATGCATCTCAGAAACTTACTGAAGTATTTCTCTAAAATGCATTACAAACAAAGCAATCACTTATCATTTAGATTAAATGGTTGAAGCAGTTGGTCCATGGTTTGACTAATCACCTGTCAGCATATTTTCAAAAACATTTGAAGAACTAGTAAGGAGTATAAAAATAGAATTTGTATTTCCTTTAAAAATATTGTTTAGAAACTGGGGCAAATTTTGTTTAAAATCAAGACTGTTTTTAAAGATTCACAAAGCTTTTCTTTTAGCTTATAATAAACTTACAATGTACAAATAATCACTTTTGGAACTATAAAAAATTTAAATTGAATGCAAAGTAAAGAATTTCAGAATTTCCAATATTGTAATTGTGTGCTCTGTTAAAGGTACCATTTAATGTACGACCTTGAAAGTCACCGTTAATACAAGGTGCACAAAATTTAAATATTTAAATTGCACTTGAACTTTATGGCCACTCTGTATATACCTTCACACGTGAAAAAAAATACCAGTCCTTTATTTGTATCATTTCTGTGGTGAGAGCTTGTGGGATGCTCTACTGGTGAATCTTGTGACGCCAGGAAAATAATTCTAGTAGAGTCCCTAGTGGAAGATACCAGAACTAAGAGGAAATAGGCAATAATGGAGATGTAGATAGAGTGTCTTAGGAAGCTAGGCTTAGGATAAACCTGAAATCACAGAACATTACTCTCTTGTATGCAGGAGGAGGGGAGGAGGGGGAAGAAAAGGAGGGAAGAGTCAACATTTACTTTCATTTAAATGTAAAATAGTATTTTTTTCATTCTGTTTAACTAAAATATTATACACTTTTACCAACAATATAAAATAGTATATTTCAATTGTTCAATTTTTGAATTTTCAAAGCAACCTTCTACCAGTATGGAACCATAATAACCATTGAGGTAATCATTATTTACATATTCAACAAATACTAATTGAGGGTTTGCCTCCTGCAAGTTAGAGTGTTGGTCCTAGGATTAAAATGAAAATGAAAATTTAGTGACTGTTCTACAGAATGTCAAAACTTCTAAGAGAGCAAAAGATGCATATGTGTGTGTGCCTGTGTATATGTTTGTATGTATACTTACATACGGGAAATGCATCATATACCAAATATCACATAATAACAGCAAAAAAAGAAAATTAGTCACATGAGCTTAGGGAACCATTTCAAGGACACCCTTCTTACCCAAATGACCACTGAAGCAGATAATAATAACAATAATAATAAGAGATGGGCAGATTCATAAATAGGCAAATCTGTACATCAGGAAGGCAAAGTAAAATCTATGAAGGAGACGAAGGAAAAAAGGACATGATTTTGAGAACATAACAATGTTAATTAGCCTGGAGCATGTAGTATGTACAATATTTCTACTTCAAATCTTTCTGGTTACAGAAGCAGCCTATATGTTACTGATATATCCAGAAAGACATTGAACGTTCTGAATGAAAAGTGATTTTATATAGTTCTCACCTGAGCACAATGTCATTTAAAAAAAATACTACTAATAGCTGTATTTGGGAACAAGTTGTTCAGTCTTTCTATGCCTTACTTTCTTCAAGTTAATAATACAGAAAAAAAAATAATTGTAATCAGTATAAAAAAAATAATCATTTAAAAAATACTACTCATAGTTGTATTTGGGAACAAGCTGTTCAGTCTTTCTATGCCTTAGTTTCTTCAAGTTAATAATACAGAAAAAAAAATAATTATACCACCTAGGATTACTTTGAGGATTAAATGAGATAATATTTAGGAGAAAGAGGGATGTGAGGGATATAGCAATTCACGACTTTAGCCAATACAATTACTATATTTATAAATAATTTAACGCATTTCACTTTTAATGCAGTGATGCTAAGCAAATATTGAGTATTATATCTACCAGAGGTCATTTTGTTATTGAACCCATAAAAGAAGTATGAGGCATGTGTATTCTCAGGCTCTATCTCATTTGAAGGGTTATACACCTGGCTTTCTAATAAAGTGATTTTCAGTCACTCTTACTCTCCTTTTACTGAAAGCAATCTTTACTGTGTCAGGTCATCATAAAAATTAAATTCCTTTTCTATTGCCTCATAACTTCTGTCAGTGGGGTAGAGAAAAATAAAAGATCCTCAGTCACTCGATATTTTCATAGCGGAATATTAATTTTGAGATACATTTTCATTTCAAAATACTTTTATTTTTGTATTAATATCATGTCATGCCACATTTCATGAAAGTTCTACTGAACGTGTAATTTTAAGACAAGTTATAGATAAAAGCAACACTGTTTAATTACTATTGTCAATACTATAAGATGTGCAATTCTATATAGTCTTATCCAGGACTATGGACCTGGCAGTATCATTTTAACACATTGGGTTTCATTCTGGTGAGATGTTTTGGTGGTGGGAAGGGCGAAAGGACAAAAGCAAATGTTATTAGGTCTGTATCTTTTACACTGAGTATTTATAAGAGTCTACTAATTGAATATTTTCTTCTCAAAGAGTTTTGAAATATTATACGTAGAGTTCAATTTGCTACACACATTAAGAAACATATTTCCATATGCCAATTGTTAGTGGATTTCAGTCTCAACTAACAAGTAAATGTGTGTGTGTGTGTATGTATGTACATCTGTATTTTTATTTAGGGAGAGAGAGAGGAAAGTATTTATGGATTATTTTCCAAACATAAAACATTTGGTTAAATGAAAGCGACATATGCCAAAATGAAGTAAATCTTTTTTCTGTTTTCACCATTAGAATCTGATCAACTAGTAAGTGGCAATAAATAAGCTGAAAGCACCAGGAAAAGAGACTAATTTTTACCAGCGTAGTAATACCACACAGGAAATCATGCATAAGAATTAGGTGTCCAAAAACTGTTATGATGCCATTTTGTAATTTTCTTCATATATCTCCATTTTTCAAAATTATGTACAAAAATTTACATTACAAAACTATTCTTGAAAATAAATTCTATTCAATTCCAGTGAACAACTATAGTTATTTTATATATTAGTTATGACCTAGGGAAAAGAATATTACTTTTTTCTTTGAGAGCACCTCACCCAGGATGAAGCCTGGGAGGTCTAATTTTTGGTTACTCAAACTATGACACTGTACAGTTCAATAGCAGTAATAATATAATGTTCTGATGTGCCTATGTTTCCTTTTACTCACTAGGGTTAAATCATGTAAAGGATTTGATGTTGCCTATCATTGTAAGAATACTGTCATTCATAAATTAAATTTGAACTTCAAAGTTCAGAAATATTAGGTGGAAAACAGAAATACAAATGGTGGGAGATAAAGTGGGGATGGTTAATGGGTGCAGAAATGTAGTTAGATAGAATACATAACTGTGACAAAACAACCAGATAACTATAATCAATGGTAAGTTAGAGAGCATATTTAAAAAAAACACTAAAGGGCAAAATTAGAATATTCTTATCACAAAGAAATGATAAATGTTGCCTGAGGGGCTAGATACCCCAATTACCTTGATTAATTCACATTGTATGTTTATATCAAACTTCACTGCCACCCTATAAATATACATAACCATTGTCTACCCATAACAATTAAATATTAAAAAATTTAAAAAAAGAAATACAGATGTTAGTAGTTCTCTCTGTGAAAAAAATAAAGAAAATAGAAGACAAGAAAAGGCAAATGATAGCTTATGTATTGATATTTGAAAACCATATTCTAGATTAAGCATAACAAATTCTAAAGTCAATTAGACACAATCGTGGGAGTTGCACCATCATTTTAGTCATTTAATCCCATTAGTGTAGAGTGCTGCTGATGCTTCCTTTCTGGAGCTATGATTCACGCAGAGCATCAGGAAATGAGTAAAGTGATATTTCGGGAATACTCTGGTGATTAATTGTCAACAGGGAAATCCAGCTTGTAAGACTACATTGACTTCCCATTTCAACCACACAGGGTAAAAGCTCAGTGCTAGAGAAAAAAGCAAATGTAGACCATTTAGAAGCTAATAAAAAGTCTGAATCAGTATATTGCATAAAATTTAAAAATCAAACTTCTTTCCAAGTTTTCTTTATTTTAAAAAAGCATGAGGCATTAGCTTTGGCAAGAAGTCAAAATAGAAGAAATTTTAAAAAGTAATTTTATAAATGAGTCTATAATATTAATAGTGGATTACTTAATTCTACATTTCAAAAGAAAAAAAATAACTACAGCTTGGCACCTGTGGCTCAAGTGGCTAAGGTACCAAGCACATACACCTAAGGTGGCAGGTTTGAATGCAGCCCGGGCCCGGCCAAACAACAATGATGGCTGCAACCCAAAAATAGCCAGACCTTGTGGCAGGCACCTGTGGTCCCAGCTACTTGGGAGGTGGAGGCAGGAGACTCACTTGAGCCCAGGAGTTGGAGGTTGCTGTGAGCTATGATGCCATGGCACTCTACCCAGGGGGACAGCTTGAGGCTCTGTCTCAAAAAAAAAAAGAAAAAGAAAAAGAAAGAAAAAAAGAAAAAAATAACTATATTGGCTCATAGAAAAGTATCAAAATTACATAACAAAAAAATTCAGAAAAAAATTAGAATATCTATAAAACTTATTTTCAGGCCAGGCACCTTGGCTCACCCCTGTAATCCTAACACTCTGGAAGTCTCAGGCAGGTGGATTCCTTGAGCTCAGGAGTTCAAGACCTGCCTAAGCGAAAGCAAGACCACAACTCTACTAAAAATAACAAAACTAGTAAGTGTTGTGGCAGGTGCCTATAATCTTAGCTACTCTGGAAGCTAAGACAATAGGATCGTTTGAACCCAAGTGTTTGATGCCATAGCAATGTAGCTCAGGTGAGTGAGACTCTGTATTAAAAAAAAAAAAAGTTTCCAATATACAGTATTTTCAGCAAATTTTGATGGAAACCTTGAATTTTATAATAAAACAGAAAAATATCTCACAAATTCTTTCTCCTTAGACAACATTTATACAGATATTCACCCAGGGGGTGGAGTAAGATGGCAGACCAGAAGGATTATTCAGCTGAGCTCTCCTAGAACAACTGAGGAAAAAAGAGAGAACCCATTCAGACGTGACACAGGGACCATCCTCAGAGCACAGCAAGGAGGTGGTGGGTTAGATACAACCTATGATCTGAAGAAGTGCAAATCTGATGAATTACACAAGTAATTGCAACCAGCTGGGATTGACTGTCCCTCACAAGGGTTTAGTACAGGAGGAAGTCTTTCTAGAGTATTCAATTGTTGGAGGAACCTGCACACTGAGTGGAAAGCTTAGAAGAGTGGACAGATTTGACTAGTATACAGTAACCTGATTTGAATTTCAGTTGGAGGGGATTTGCCATAGGTTTGGTGGCTGATGAAATACCCATATGGAGAAGGTCTCTGAAGTCAGTGGCTATCACTGTGGAAAAGTGAGAATGTTCTATCTGGGGCCTAAAGCACAGCTGTCTTAATTCCACCTGCTGGGATCAGAACTCCACTCTTAGGGCAGGTTTAGGCACTCTAATACCCCATGGGAACTGGAGTCAGGGGGCACTTTGAGACATGACCCTGAAGGATTCTTGTGAGCTTTAAGATCCCAACCAGGCAGACTCTGAATGCTGAGGAAACAACCAGGCCATCACTAAAGGCAACTAATTTGGGAATGAAGACTGTAGAAGTTGCTGGCTATGCTCTCTGTCTCCATAGAAAATCACAGCACTACCTGGTGTCTGAGCCACATACTGCAACATATTGTCATCAAGAGCAATAACTTCCATTTATTTGGCCACAAGAAGTGTATATCTTTCCTCCAGCTGAGGCCATTTCAAGACCTAGGTCCTGAAATAAAATTTGAATAATTTGTAATTTGAAGCAAAGCAGGTGGTGAGGAAGAAAAAGGACAAGGAGTTGAACAAGAAGAAAGAACAAGTTTTCTTTATTTTAAAAAAGCATGAGGCACTAGCTTTGGCAAGAAGTCAAAATAGAAGAAATTTTAAAAAGTAATTTTATAAATGCATCTATATTAATAGTGGAGGAGGAATGAACATGAGGAGGAATCAACAGAAAAATTCAGGAACCATGAAAAACCAAAACAGAGGAACTCCCCCAAGGGACCATGAGCCAACTACTGCAGAAGACTCCACCTATAAAGAACTAATGGGCTTGACAGAAAGGGAATTGAAAATATAGATGAAAAAGACAATAAAAGGAATGGATAAGAAAATGGAAAGATGGACCCGAAAGTTGGACAAGACATATGTAGAATATAGAAAGGATACAGTGGAACTTAAGGAAATTAAGGAGACAATCAGAGAGTGTAAAGATGTGGTAGAAAGTATCAAAAATAGATTAGACCATGAAGAAGAACGAACCTCAGACCTAGAGGATAAAGTTGTCAAGTTAAACCAGGTAGTTAAAGAGGCAGAAGAGAAGTGTGGGAAAGCAGAATAGGCTCTTAGAAAACTATGAGACTCCATGAAGCATACAAACATATGAATAATAGGGATCCCTGAAGGGGAAGAAGATTCTCCCGAAGGAATGGAAGCCCTACTGGAGACTTATAAATGAAAACTTCCCAGGTTTTACTAAAGACCTTGACATACCTTTCACATACATATCAAATCCCAGGTCATCTCAACTCAAACAGAGCCTCTCCAAGACACATTGTAATGAACCTGTCCAAAGTCAAGATGAAAGACAAAAATTCTGCAAGCAGCTAGGAGTAACTGTCAACTGAACTACAGAGGCACAGCCATTAGTATGACAACAGACTTTTCAACTGAAACCTTCCAAGCCAGAAAAGCATGGTCAGCCACCTTGAACATTCTTAAGCAAAATGATTTTCAGCCCAGAATTCTGTATCCTGCTAAACTAAACTTCAAAACTGGAGATATCAAATCTTTTGCAGGTATACAAGCACTGAGGAAATTTAACACAATAATACCAGCTCTACAGGAAATACTTAGACCTATTCTCAACACTGACCACCACAATGGACCATCAGCAAAGTAAACACCCAGAACCTAAAGGTCAAAACTTAGCTTCCATAATGGTGCAAAGGGTAAAATTAGGCAAGGGACTTTCACAAAATAAAATGAATTAACTTCCATCACACTTATCAATTTTCTAAATAAATGTCTACAGACTGAATTCACTACTGAAGTGGTGCAGGCTGGCTGATTGGATAAAAAAATCACAAGCTATTTACCTTCTGTCAGCAAGAGACATGCGTAGCCTTGAAGGACAAATCAAGACTCAGGGCTAAGGGATGGAAAACAGTATTTCAAGCAAATGGAAATCAGAAGAAAGGAGGGATTGCAATCTTATTTTTGGCTACAAGCAGATTTAAAGCAATTAAACTTAAAGACAAAGATGGACAGATTATACTGGTCAAAGGAACAATACAACAAGAAGACATTTCAATGTTAAATACTTATGCACCCAACTTAAATGCTCCCAGATTAATGAAACAGACCTTGATGGGTTTGAGCAATATAATATCCCATAACACCATAATAGTTGTGGACTTTAACACCCCTTTGACAGAAATGGATAGATCCTCTCAAGAGAAACTAAAAGATACAAAGGACATAAATGTGGCGATATATACAGAACACACCATCCCAAAGCTTCAGAATATACATTTTTATTGTCAGCCCACGGTACATACTTCAAATTTGACCACATCCTAATGTATACAAATCAATCCTCAGCAAAATTAAATGAATAGACATTATACCTGAATCTTCTCAGATCACAAGGTAATAAAGGTGGAACTCAACACCAACAAAAACGTCCTCACACAAAGACTTGGATGATAGTTGGGTTCAGGAAGAGATTAAAGATAAAATCATTAAATTCCTCAAACATAACAACAATGAAGAAACAAGTTATCAAAACCTATGGGACACAGCAAAAGCAGTTCTGAGAGGAAAATTTATTGCTCTAAATCCAGGAAAAGAACAGAAATAACCAAAATAAAACCAGAGAGTTATGAAATTGAAAACAAAATAATCATTCAGCAAATTAACAAACGAAAAGCTGGTTTGTTGAAAAAATAAAATAAAATTGATAATCCCTTAGGCATATGAACTAAAAACAGAAAAGTAAAATCTCTAAAAACATTAATCAGAAAAGATAAAGGGGAGGTAACAATAGTTGTCACAGATATAAGAGATCATCTCTGTGTACTATAAGAAAGTCTATGCCCAGAAACTTAACAATGTGGATGGAATTGATTAATACCTGGGATCACTCTCTCTCCCTTTTTTTATTTTTTTTTTTGGTAGAGACAGAGTCTTACTCTATAGCCTTTGGTAAGTGCCAGGCATCACGCAGCTCACAGCAACCTCCAACTCCTGGGCTTAGGCGATTCTCTTGGCTCAGCATCCTGAGTAACTGGGACTACAGGCACCCGCTGCAACACCCAGCTAGTTTTTTGTTGCTATTTGGCTGGGGCCAGGCTTCAACCTGGTATATGGGGCTGGCGTCTCATCCATGGAGCCACAGGTGCCACCCAGAAATAAATGTCTTGAATGGATCAATTTCTAGAACTGAGATCGAAGAAACAATAAAAAAACTCCCAACAAAAAAATGCCCTGGTCCAGATGGCTTCACATCAGAATTCTATCAAATCTTCAAAGAAGAGCTTATACTCATACTGCAGAAATTATTCCAAAAAAATTGAAAATGAAGAAATTTTCCCCAACACATTCTATGAAGCAAATATCACCCTGATCCCCAAGCCAAGAAAAGACCCAACTAAAAAGGAGATTTTTCAGACAAATTTCACTAATGAATATAGATGCAAAAATTCTCAATAAAATGCTAGCCAATAGATTATAGCTACAAATTTAAAAAATCATTCATCATGATTAAGTAGGTTTCTTCCTAGGGATGCAAGGCTGGTTTAACATATGCAAGTCCATAAAAGTTATTCACTATATCAACAGAAGCAAAAACGAAGAGCATATGATCCTCTTAATAGATGCAGAAAAGCGTTTGATAAAATTCAGCATCTTTTTCTAATTAGAACGCTTAAGAATTTAGGCATAGGCAGCACATTTCTTAAACTGATCAAAGCCATCTAAGAAAAGCCAACAGCTATTATTATACTGATTGGAATAAAAGTGAAAGCTTTTACACTTAGAACTGGAAGCAGACAAGGTTGTCCTCTATCACCACTAGATTCAATATAGTGCTGGACGTTGTAGCCAATACAATCAGGCAAGGGAAGGACATAAAGGACAACCAGATGGAGGCAGAGGAGGTCAAACTCTCACTCTTTGCCGATGCTATGATCTTATACTTAAGAGTACCCCAAAGACACTACCACAAGACTCCTGAAAGTGATCAAGAAATAAAGTAATGTCTCAGGATATAAAATTAATGTCCACAAATCAGTAGCCTTTGTATATGCCAATAACAGCCAAGAAGAGAAGCTAATCAAGGACACAATTCCCTTCATGATAGCTTGAAAAAAATGAAATACCCAGATGTATACATAACAAAAGAGGTGAAGGACCTCTACAAAGAAAATTAGGAAACCCTAAGAAAAGAAATAGCAGAGTATATTAACAAATGAAAGAACATACCAGGCTCATGGCTGTGAAGAATCATCATTGTGAAAATGTCTATGCTACTCAAAATCATCTATAG
Organism: Galagoides demidoff; assembly: GCA_963574575.1. Classification (NCBI taxonomy): domain Eukaryota; kingdom Metazoa; phylum Chordata; class Mammalia; order Primates; family Galagidae; genus Galagoides; species Galagoides demidoff. The sequence continues at coordinate 44,997 of CAUYQV010121166.1, forward strand.
ATTCAAGGCCATCCCCATTAAAATATCAACATAATAATTTCAAGATTTGGCAAAAATAAATCTTTGTTTTGTAAGGAACGAGAAGAAACCCCTGACCCTACCAGTGATCAAAACAGCATGGTATTGGCTTGAACATACAAACATTGATATTTGGAATCAAACAGAAAACCATAAGATGAAACTAGGATCTTACAACAACCTGATCTTGGATAAACCAACCAAGAACATACTCTGGGGAAAAGAATTCCTATTCAATAAATGGTATTGGAAGAACTGGATATCCACATGTAAAAGACTGAAACTGGACTCACGCCTGTCAGCACTTACAAAAATTGATTCAAAATGGATAAAAGATTTAAATCTAAGCTATGAAACAATTAAAATCCTTGAAGAAAGTGTGGGGAAAACACCTGAAGATATTGGCCTGGGGAAAATTTTTGTGAAGACGACTTCCATGGCAATTGCAACAACAACAAAAATAAACAAATGGGACTTAATTAAACAGAAAAGCTTCCGTATAGCTAAGAAAACAACAACCAAAGCAAACAAACACGTTCAGAATGGGAAAAGATATTTGCATATTATGAATTAGACAATGGCTTGATAACTAGGGTCTATAGAGAACTCAAATTAATCAACAAAAAGACCCAACAACCATATATATCACTGGGCATGAAAGACCAATAGAAACTTCTCTAGAGAAGACAGACAAATGGCTGAGAAGCATATGTAAAAATGTTCATCACCCTAATCAGCAGAGAAATGAAAATCAAAACTACCCTGAGATATCACCTAACCCCAGGGAGAATGGCCCACATCATAGAGTCTCAAAGCTGCAGATCCTGGTGTGGATGTGGAGAAAAGGGAATACTCTTACACTGCAAAATAACACAATCTCTTTGGGAAGAATTGTGGGGAAAAGTGTGGGATTGTGCATAGCAATCCCATTACTATGCATCTACCCAGAAGAAAAAAATCCTTTTTATCATAAGGACATTTGCACTAGACTGTCACAGCTCAATCTGCAACCGCCAAAATGTGGAAACAGCCTAAATGCCCACCAACCCAGGAATGGATTAATAAACTGTGGTATATGAATGCCATGGAATACTATTCACACACTAAAAAAAAATGGAGAATTTACATCTTTTGTATTAACCTGGATGAAGGTGGAATGCATTCTTCTTAGTTAAGCATAACAAGAATGGAGAAGCAAGACTTCAGTGTACTCAATTCTAGTAAGAAGGCAGTAGATGATCTAGTACAAGGTGGGGATAGGGAAATGAGGGATCAGGGAGAGGGGAGGAGGGAGGGGGATAAAGGTCTGGTACATGGCACACCTCTTAGGGGAGGGACACCATTATAAGAAGGACTTTATCTAGGGAATGCAGTCAGTGTAACCTAATTCTTTGTACCCTCAGTGAATCTCAAACAAAAAAAAAAAAAAAAAAAAAAGAGAGAGACATTCACCCAATTAGTTAAAAATAAGCAGAATAATTAGATTAGATTAGTCAGTTGCCTGAGAAGTTTATACCCACTTCACCTTAATTCTGTTTTATGACAGTATCATAAACTTCCACCCTCACCTATTTATTCCAAATATAATTCGACAGTAGTGCCTAACCCTTCGGCCTATTCCCATTCCACTTTGGTATAAATCATCACTCTCCTCTTCTATGAGAATAAATATTAACAAATATTAATTTTTTTATAATTAACTCTATCATCTTATACCATAATTCTGAGACAGATAGATAAATAGATAACTAGAGATATATTTTTAACTATGTTAAATGATTTTGTACTATTCTCTATCTTCTAAGGCATTTCAACACACAAAAATACTCACATTTTCCTGTATGCGAACTTTTCTCAATGGTCTCCAAGTGACTCTCTTTGCATAATATATTCATTACTTAGAATGTTTTTTTTCCATTCACTTCTGTCACCTCATTTTCATTCATAAATATATAACTCATTTGTTCCAGGGAGCAGAAGTGAAAGTATTGTTAGACTAATTGGGATCCTTAGATCTTACATTCACAAATCCTCTTCCAAGACCTTGGTAGGGATACCAGAATTATACTCTTACAGCTGTATATATACTTTTCAATCTGAAAAAGTAATATATTTTAACCACCATTAATTAACCCCAATTCTTTTTATTTAAATAAATATGACTTTACATTCTTTTTATTCTGTAGTGGTTTTGATGATGGTTCTGGAAATTTTAGGACTTTGATAAGGAAAAGACAAGCTTTTGAAATAATTAAATTGATGCAGTGTAATGTTTTTTATCTGAAGTGCAGTTACCCATAAGTTAATGATGTTATTGCTAGTCACCCAGATGAAAGAATAGTTTCCAAGAATATTTCTATTCACCTAATTTCAGATTCTTCTAACAATATAAAACACATAGCAGGGTCAGTGCTGATAAAAATGTATTCCAAAGTATCCAGCAAGTGTAAGGATTGTAAGTTAGGTATTATCCTTGGAAAAAAAATTAAACATTTAATGTGTAAAACTGTAATAGAAATATTTGAATTTCATTTACCAGTTTAAATCTCAAGTTCTCAGTCTCTTGATAATGCACATTACATAATCATAAATGGACCACATTGTATTTCTTTATGGATAAAAATTATTTAAAATAAAATTATCAAGATTTACATGATCTCAGAGAATCAAATTGTAATAGTATATGGAATAATAATTGTGTTTCATGATAAAATTTCAAATTTATGCATATCTGTAACATATGCATCTCCATACAGCCATCATCATTGAGAAAAACAACAAGACCTCATAATGCTTTAGTAAAAATAGGATATAAAAAACTACATTGGGTGAAAATTTTTTAATCATAAGAATATTCAGATAAATCACTATAAAGAAATGAAAAGAAAATCCCTGAAAATGTCACTCCTGTTCAATTTAAATGTCAATTTGTTTTATTAATATATTAAATTATAATTTTTGTTTTCTCTAGTTGACAACAATCTTTAAAATTTACCTGGCATAAAAGATGAGTCATAATACTGAAGTACACTTTTATACCCTGTTAGCAAAAATTATAATGATGATGTTGAGTGAATTTTCAAGAAGATAGGCAGAATTATCTTTCTTTTCTTTTTGTAGAAAATTATTCAGTATGACTGTTGTCAAAAAAATTGGTGCTCAAAGAATGTAATCAGACACATGAATCTACACAAAGAAAAGAGCATTGGAGAAGGAATGAATAAAATAAAATTAAATTAAGTAAAATTTTTTCTTTTTCCAATTTGTAATTGTTGCCTAAAAGACAACCTTAATGCAATAATAATGGAAACTATATACTTTGTGATTATGGGATATAAGTAAGAAAAATTACAACTACTTCACAAAGGATGAGATGAAGGATTGGGTGTATTATACCATAAGATAGCCTTACTACAAGTGAAGTAATAGTGCCACAGAGTTACTTGAAGGATGCACTTGTATTACTCAGTAAATGTATGTTCTCAATTTTATAGACAAAAATTGAAATAATTTATAAAGGAAACATAAATGACACATTAAGTAAAGAGATAAAAAGATTATAGAAAAAAATTGATAAAAACCAGAGAAAAATATAAATGAGGGAGGAAAAAAAGAGCAATATAAATAAATAGTAAAGAGTAAAAAAGATAGTAGATATTAATTTAACTCTGTGAAAAATCACTTTTATAAATGGCCTTTGCACATCAATTAAAAGACAAGAATTTTCAGTGTGAATTTAAAAGAAAAATAAGAGAACATTTTTGTATATCATCTGCAAAAAAAAAATGACTTTAAATGTAAATATTTGAGTAAGTTAGATGGTAAGGGGTAGAGAAATATATACCATGCTACCACTTAACAAGGAAAGGAGGTAGTAACTTTATTAATTTTAGACAAAGCAGACTTTAGAACAAGGAATATATGAGGAATATAGGAGAAAACCAAAGATAAAAGAATCACTTCCCCAAGGAGAATAATAATTCTTTTTATCCCAAGAAGAATAGCATAACCATCCTAAACTTGCATGCAACTAAAACAGAACACACACATACATACACATACACAAAGCTAGACAAAAACTTATATTTATGCTCATTATTATTTGGGGGGTGTTTACACCCTTATATTGGTAATCAATATGTCACAAAGATATAACTGAACGACACCAATCAGCTTGATCTAATTGACATTTAGAAAATACCCCATTCAGCAATATTTATTATTATGTCAAGCTCACATAGAACTTTTTCCAAAACAGGTTATATTCTTATTGTGTGCATTAAAACATCTCTAATCATCAGGAAAATGCAAATCAAAACCACAATTAAATACCACCAACCCCAGGGAAATGGCTTTTATCCAAAACTCCCAAAATAATATATATTGTTGTGGGTTCATGTTCCTTTTGTAACAATCTGATGGAACTGGAGACCATCCTCCTAAGTGAAATTTCACAAGAACGAAAATAGCACCACATGTGCTCACCTTTAAATCGGAACTAATGATCAACATGCATGTGTACATATGGTAGTAAAATTCAACAGAAATCAAGCAGGCAGAAGAGGGGAGGTAGGATGTGCAAATTCACACCTAGTGGGTATCTGGATATAATGCACACTATCTGGGAGATGGACATAATTATAACCCTGACTCAAACCGTGCAAAAGTAATACATGTAACCAAAATGTTTCCCAGTAGCATTTTGATGTTCAAAAGAAAAAAAAAAGATACAGATATGTAAGAAATAAAAATGAAGAACAATATCTCTTATGAACAAGAATGTAAATATCCTAAAAGAAGAGGAAATCTAGCCCAGAAATTGTAATGTAACAAGGATAATAGATATGACAAACTGGGATCCATTTCAGGAATGCACGACAAATTCACCATTTATAACTCAAACAGTGTAGCCAACAGATCAACAAGCTAAAAATGACAATGTATTTGTCTTATTAATTCATAAAAAAGCATCTGACAAAAATCTAATAACACATTTATAATAACACTCAGCAAAGTAGAAATAGAGGGAATTGTCCTCAATTTGAGAAAAAAACACCTTAAATAACACCCTGTGGCTAATGGCTAATGTCATGCTTACTGGGAAGAAGCCGATACATTCTCTGTGAGACTGTGAACAATGCAAGGATGTTTTCCTTCATTACACCTTTTTAATATCATAGTGGAGTCCTAATCAGTACACTAAGAAATTAAAAGAAGTTAAAGATATACAGATTGGAAAGAAAGATATAAAAAAGTTTTGATTCACAAATATCATGAATGTCTATGTAGAAAACCTCAAAAAAACTTATCAAAAAAAATAAAAATAAAAAGAGAGAACCTACTAGAACTAATAAGGTTGCAAAGTACAAGAAAATATAAAAAGTCATTTCTTTTCTATGAGCAATTAGAAATTGAAATTTAAACAATAATATCATCCATAACAGCATAAATACATCAAAAAGAAGTACTTTGGTATAAATTTAAAGATATCAATGGACCTATATTAGGAAACTATGATTGTCTGATAAAAAACATTAATCAAAGAAAATGTAGATACTATATTTCAACTGATGATATATCCAATATTGTTAAGAGGTCAATTCAAATTGATCTGTAGATTGACCCAGTTTCAATCAAAACCACAGTAATCTACTTTGCAATTATCAATATCGTGTTTCCTAAGTTTATATAGAAAATCAAAGCCCTAGAATAGCTAAGTAACTACTGAAGAATAAAGTCGTAGTACTCACACTATACTAATTAAACACTTAACATAAAGCTGTTGTAATAAAGATGGTACAATGTTGGTGAAAGAGTACGTATATAAATAAATGCATTCATACACGTATACTAAACTGCATTTACCAAAGGTGCAGAGACAATTAATTGGAAAAGAATCGTCTTTATGAATACCAATGAAATAAGTGGACATCTCCATGCAAAAAAAAAAAAAAAATTGAATCTTGATACTAATCTTACATATTTCACAAAACTTAAGTCAAAAGAAGTCATATATTTAAATGTGAAAGCCAAACTCAAAACTTTCAGATGAAACTATAAGGAGAAAATCTAAGCATCCCTCAATTAGTAAAGAGTTTTTTTTTCTTTTTTTCAGTTTTTGGCCAGGGCCAGGTTTGAACCCACCAACTCCGGTATATAGGGCCGGCACCCTACTCCTTGAGCCACAGACACCGCCCTGGTAAAAAGTTTTTAGATACAATGCAAAAATAAAATCTGTGAAAGAAAAAATTGATAAAATGGATAGCATTGCAATTAAAAATAGGTTCTCAAAAAGGGCATCTTTGGGAATGAAAAGACAAGCTAGAGACAGGGAGAAAATATTTACAAAACATGCTCACATAGCTGATAAAGAATCTTTATCCAGAATATTCAAAAGATCATAAAACTGACAATAAGAAAACAAATAACCTAATTATAAAGTAAGGCAAAATACCTCAACAAAAGAAAATATATGCATGGTAGATAAGCATACAAAATTACCCAACATCAATTGTCTTAGGGAAATTCAAATCGAAATAAGGACACAGTAATGCACCAATGCAGAAAATTAAAAAACAAACAAACTCATAATACCAATTGGTGGTAAGAATATGGAACAAATGTTCTTTCATTGCTGATGAAAATAAATAATGGTACAACCACTTTGGAAGAGAATGATGCAGTTTTATACAGTCCAACCATCTTCTTACCTTACAAACCAAAATATTGCTACTTGTTTTCTTCTTTGTAGGTCAGAAATTACAGGGGTAACTGCCACCAAGAACTGGAATCCTAGATGCAGTGAGAATAATTGGATCCCAGGGTGGTGGAAGCTAAAGACAAGATGATTGGGGTTCCCATCAGGAAAGGGAGCCTCAGAGCAGTGATCAGAATAGTTGGACTCACAGAGACAAAGGCACTGAGTAGTTAACAAAGAGTCCCAAGATAAAGGACAGGCAGTCTGCTAAAGTCTTACTACAAACGTATGAGGGAAATAATTCTAGGGCCGGCAAACAGAAGTCTACCTTTCATAACTAAAATAGAGATCCACAGCCTGTTTCGGATTGAACTATGTTGAAGGCCTAATCCCCACAAGGGACTCTATTTGGAGTTAGGGTGCATAAGAAGTTATAAAGATTAAATGAGGCTGGAATGGTTGACCTTAATCAAACACAACTCAGTGGTGCTTGTAAGAAGAAGAGACACACAGTCTCTCTCTCTCTCACTATCTGTGTGTGTGCACGTGTGCAGGCAACTGCAGAAGAAAGGCCATCTGAGGACACAGCAGTAGGTTTCTATCCACAATCTAGAATGAGAGACTTTACTACACCAGTCTGAGCATCCCCTTAACAGTGTGCATGTACCGTCAAAAACTATGAGAAAGAAATTTCTGTTTGTTAAGCTACATGTCGTGGTTCATGGGTATGGCAGTCACAGCAAACCAATACATGTGTATCTGTGGGTTAGTATACACATAAATGATCTCTTCTAAAGAGGACCTAAAAGAAGTGACACCTCATACACTACTAAGCTCACCTAGCACCAGGTCTTCGTTTCTAATATCCCCTGCAATAAAGGGAAGCAGGGCTTCTTAGAGAAGTGACTGTTCCTACAGATGTGACAGGCAATATATAAGATGAGCATGAAACACTATTGTACCAAGAAGTAAGACACATTCAAAAATATCACAGTCGTGGTGCTACATCAACGGGACACAGGAACCTCCTGAAAGTACACCTGAAGGTCACATTCGCTCAATAATAAAGGTTAAGAAAAATTGGACTATAACCAACATGTAAAATAAATATCCATGGTTCACACATTTATAAATGAATAAAATTAAAATTTAAAAAATTAAAAGAGACAAATTCCCCATGCAGAAGAATACTGACTAATTTGTATAGATACACAGTCACCAAGAAATTAGAAATGAACATTAGGTAGAAATTAAGGAAACCTGAATAAAGAATGGACATTAGTTAATAATGATAAATCTACAGTGGTGTATTAATAGTGGCAAAAGTGCCATAATAATATGTTAACAATAAAGGAATCTGGGTCTAGGGTATATGGGAATTTCTGTACTGTCTTTGAAAATTTCATAAATCTAACACTATTCTAAAATAAGCACTTTCTTAAAAATTATTTCTCAAAGAATATAGCCAAAATACCTAGAAAAAAGTATTGTGTATATATTTTTTAATTATAAAGTTTTGTCAGACTGAATTAAACAAATGTAAATGTTGATTTATAATAATTTATGGGATTTTACCTGGAAAATCCCATCTCTTTTCCTAATTTCTGCAGCTATGGTTGAGTGGCTCCATGAGTCATGGGCTTATTCTGTCTAAAAATCCTTCTGTGTGAGAGAATACCCTAAACTCTTTGCTCCTTAATGGCCATAGACAATGGTAGTTTAGCCACATTTAAGATTTTCTCTGCAAAGCAAGCTTTTTAAAGAGCGACTCTCCTGATTTTAGAGAGTCATTGAAATAGGCTTAGAATTTTCCAAATGGTCAAACCATGGTTTAGTTTTATTTGTGTCTTCCTTCCATTTATCTTTCTTCTTACATTTCGCTATAAGCACTGAGGAGAAAACAGTATGCCCTTTTAACATTTCACTTAGAAACCTCGCTTAAATATGTATAAAGGCACTGCTTCTAAATTCTAACTTTCATACAACTCCCGGGCACACTTTAGCTAAGTTTTTGCCCCTGCTTCTCATTTCCTTCTGAGCCCTCACCAAAAATGCCTCTAAGGTTCATATTTCTACTAATATTCTATTTCCGATGATACACATACATGTTCTCTCAGACAAAACAGCCCTTCTCTATCATACAACACCTTTCATCAGAAGCTGTGATTATGAACAGAGTCTCTAGCACCTAAATTTCTACCAACAGTCTGTTAAAGTCAATGTAGCCCTTTTTCTATTCTGAAGTTCAAAATTCTTTCAGCCTCTTCCCATTACCACTCTAAAGCCACTTCTACTTTCTTGGTACTTCTCAGGACCAAAATCTATAATAGTTTCATGTGGCCTTTGTAACACATTACCGCAAACTTAGGACTTTACAAAACATAAATTTATTCCTTTGCAGTTTCACTGGAACAAAACAAAGTGTGAAAAGATCATCCTTCTTCTGGAGTCTAGGAGGAGAATCTATTTCTTGCCTCTTTCAGCTTCTTGTGGCTGCCCTTGGCTTATAGATGCATGATTCCAACCTCTGCTTTTGTTTTTTCATCTTCTTTTACTGAAAAATGAACCACTTGTTTACCCTATTTCAGAGAGGGAACTTTCCACTGTTTCTGACTCTTTTGTTGAGTGATTGCAAAGTTTCTAATTAATGACATAGGCTATCTCCAAGATGTGATCTTTTTCCCTGTGCAGCTGAGATGTAAGTGGTACAAAAAAGCAGTTTGACATGGTGGTAAAAAGTACGGAATCAAAACCCAGAGACGTAGGCTCAGTCTATTCTCTGTCATTCTTTGTGTGTACATTTGTGTTCTTAGGGAAGTGGCAATGACACTTAGACAAAATTTCACCATCTGTGAAATGGAGATAATTATACCTGTCTGCCTACTTCACAGGATATTTTGAAGAATAAATATAAGACAAATATCTATTTAAAAAGTTTTCTTAATAGGCAAAGTCAAATTTAAAAATATTTGTCATATAAATTAGCCTTTATCTAAGACCTGAGAGTGTAGCACGGTATTTGTAAATTAGAAGACTTTAATATAATCTTTAAAAGTGAGAAATATGGGACACACAGATTGAGAAAAGTTCTATAGTGAGATAGGCACGCTAGCAAATAACCTTATATGGACCAGAATCTTAAGGTCCAAGGAAAAGTCCCCTTCAATTTACATTATTAGGAAGCTAAGCTGGAGACCTCAGTTCACAATATCCAGCACCATCAGATCAATGGGGATGATTCATCCCAACTCATCGGAAGACATAAGGTAGTGGTTCATGTAGAAGAATTTCCCCAGTCAATTTCTGTAGTGTCTTAAATCTTACATGGTAAGACATCTGTATCTGTAGTCAGACTGGGATCTGCCTCAGCCATCAATCCAGACACAAATGGTTTCTCAGGTTGTTAGAATTCTCTCTGTGGTCCAAAAGAATTTCAAGTAAGCCCAAGTATTAAGTCCCACCTGTAAAAATGTGAAGCAAATTTATCTGTACCCCAAACGACTTGCAATACCCCCCAAATCTACATTTTTTTCCCACTTTGGGCATGACTTTCAATTCATTACTATTGCAGTGAAGTGTGAAAAGTTGAAATGTATGTTTATAAAATTCGTGTTTATGCACATACATATTCAGAGATTGGCCTGCACAATTTTATTCATTTTGAAGAGCATGAATATTTCTATTCCTGTGACAGGATTTTGCTGCGATATTTCAAGACTAAAGTGAAGTTGGTTTTAAAAGAATTTAAACCCTAAATAGGACTCTCTAGTACATTATGAAATGCAAAAAATAACAAATATTATGAACTAATATTGACCTCTTTATGCCAGATTTTGTCACCTTGTGTGCCATAAATTATTTATAAGCATTTTTTCTCTGAAAGTATTTCATTCAATGGGCAACATTCACGGTTTATGTGAAAATGAACCTTGATGAACATATATGTGTAGATGCCTTGAAAGAAACAAACAATAAAAAAAGAGAGAAAGAAAGAGAAAGAACCATTTGACATTAATGATGTGTGCAAAGGCACTGCTAATTATGAGGGAAAAAAATGGTTTTTTTTCAATAGAAACCCTTTCTAAAGATGCTATAAGCATATACTTGTATAAAATGAGAATTATAGGGTGGTGCCTGTGGCTCAAAGGGGTAGGGCGCCAGCCCCATATGCTGGAGGTGGCAGGTTCGAACCTAGTCCCAGCCAAAAACTGCAAAAAAAAAGGAAAAGAAAATGATAATGAGAATATTTCACATCCTTTGATATTAATTGTTTTTTCAATTGACCTTCAATTTTCTTTAGAGACCATCTTCTTTATAAAGGCTGTTTAAAAAGAAGGTTGTAACTATCCTGCTTTCAATACTTCCTCCTCCTGGGTGTGGGATGAGAGTAAGAGTTGATCGGAGACTCTGCTTTGACAGGGTTTCCTGAAGGCGTAGCTAAATACAAGAGGGGATGGAAATGCCTAGTCAGTGGCTGCGAAGAACTGTGGGAATAAAAGGAAAATTAATATTGGAATTTTAAAGATTTCATTTATTTATTAATTGAGATTAAGCAGACTTGATTCTTGACTTTAAGAATGAGGATAACTCAGGACATTTGAATCAGAAGGTAAATAGCGAGGACAAAATCTCTAAAATGGAAATAACCTAAGAGAGATTTGTAATTCACAGAGAACAGAGGGAAGGTACGCAAAAGATGGTGAATCCCTATTGTTTTTGTTGTGTTTTAGCCTTTTAAATATACCACAGCATAGAATCCCAAACATCTGGAAGCAAATTACAAAATCACGTGAATCTTATGGGGATTAATTTCTAAAATCTTAGCGTTGTACTCGGTATTTAGAAAAATTTGGTGAGCTTGACTTCAGATATTTGACATTGTTTGTACTTGGAACGTAACAGTATTTAGCTAGTCAAGCTTAGTCAGAAAAAAAGGGGTATCCCATTACTACTCTGACATCAGGTATGATTTCAATGAGGCCATCTATTCCAGTTCACCTAAAAAGAATCACAAATGCTCAGTCCCATAGTACTTTCATTAGTTGATCATTATTTCAAGTAGTCTTGCTGACAAAGAAAAATCTCTACCTGTTTTATTTTACTGCCTCCAAATTTTCACTCTGCCAGATGGGTGCTTACCTAATTGCAAACCAGATTGTGTCTGTGTCTACAAAAGCAAATTGACTTGGAGACTTGTGCGTTCATCTAGAGGCCATATGTGTGTGTGTTGTCCTAATTAAATGTAACAATAGCACCCAAATGTCACTAAAGTCTGCTCATGTAGTGATCAGGCTCTTCACCTTGATTTACCTCTACATCAGTATCTTCCTAAGTGAAAAGTTAGCTTAGCTGTATCGAAATCACCTGGGATCCATAATAAATGCATATTCCCAGGCCCTACATAAGACCTGTAGTATCAGAATCTCTGAAGTCAGACCATGGGGAATCTGAATTTTTAACAAATCCCTCAGAGATTCTTTTCAAGAGAAAAGTCTAAAAATGAGGGAGTTTAAAACAGTGGTGCAAAGGGGAACTAAACATTGATCATTGTTGATGGGGGTGGTGTGTACAGGAGGCTTCACCACTATTCTCTCTACTTTATATATGTGTGAAAGGGTCCGGGAGAAACAGAAACAAAGCATTAAAAAAACAACAAAGAAAAACACAGTGGTTCAGGGACTTCACCACCCCAAGGATATCTGACAATGTCTGTACACATGTTCGATTGTCAGGATGCAGGGGAGGAGGAAGTGGTACTGCTGGATTGAGCACAGGGACATTATTAAACATCCTACAGTACGTAATGCTGCCCTACAACAAAGGATTATCTGGTCCAAATGTTGATACTGTCATGGTTGAGGAATTCTGTTCTACAGTGACCACTAATAATACAGAGGCTGCTAAGAATATATGTACACATTTTTAAGAAAGGTAAAAACTATATTAAAAATTGTGATACTCAAGTCACATTTGACTTTTGCAATTATAAAAGTTAGAAGATGCAGTGTACAAGATAACATATGTTATTGGTATATATTAAATATTGCAATTTTAATACAGGTTTTTCTTTTTTAATATGTGTGTATATGTCTATCTATATATGTGTATGTATGTATGTGTGTGTGTATATATATATATATATGTATATATTTACTTATAATTTTTTTGGCACCCTCCTTACATAATGGCACACCAGAAGGGCATGCTGAGATTTCAGCTCTTGACTATGGAACACTATACAACACAATGGATTTACCCGACTACAACAAGAAATCAAAATTTGGTTTCAGTTTTTTTTTTTTAAATTTTCCTATAATCTTCATCACATGTGAAGGCTTTTAACTGCATTTTCCATCTTATTCATTCTTTCATAGGCAACAGGTAAGCTGACCTCTTGCTGTATAGACTGTTCAGTCCATGTGCAGAAAGGCCCATGGTTGGCTTAATACTGTGCTACAATTTCTGGTTACTGTCTTCATAATTCCTTAAAAAGAGTCCTGCCTTTCCATTTTGCCCTGGATCTTATAGATTTTATAGTTTGCTCTGGGTCATGATATATTTCTATATAATTTTAAATATTGATTTTAAATGAATTGTGCCACTAATAAGCGAGTTTGCTGAGGTAAAACTTTCCAAACCTCTTAGACAAAAAGCAGGGTAAAGCACAGGTGGTGCCAAGGAGAGAAAATGATCAGTCAATGGCTAAGGAATTTCTATTCACTTTACAGAGAATTCAAAGACATTTTAAAACTAAAATTAAATCAAAGGTAGACGGAGAGTAATGAGAATAATAAGGCAGGGAATTATCTTTTTTACTCTTTGTCAAAAAATATATAATCCCTGAAAAAAACTTTGGACTGAAATATTTAAATAGTCTATCTATCTATCTATCTATTTTTTGTGTTCCTAAAGAAAAGACAAGAAATTTAAGACAACTCTGGAAGAAATTGTGTCCAAAATATATACTGACTTTTTGTTTTCTTGTCAAAGTTCTTTCTCTATCAGGTGATTGAAGGAGGCTCTGAGTGACAATTTATAGCCTTCCCTTTGCCGGAAGATGTGAACACTTAGGAAGAACGTGGCTATAAGATTCAAAGAGTTTTGATGCAGAGTAAAGTGTATGATCAACATCAAGGGAAGCAGAAAGGAGTAATAGGGATTAGACACAGTTATCAGAGTATATCTTTGCTTGGAATACATTAGTTAAAATTTATTCTTTTATTATTTCTGCATATAATATTTCATGATTGCAATACTTAAGAAATGTCAGAAATTTTGTGTAAACATATTTAAGAAAGAGGAATGTTACAACTCAGAATTTTAAAGGTTCTAGTTGCACACCTAGTAGTGATTCTACATTTAACTTGCTTACGGCTCAAATTGGGTATTCCTATTACTGAATTCCAACCTCAGTTTTTGTTCTTTTTGCTTTATGTGATTTCTTAAAAGATTTCTGGCATATATTTGAGACTATCTTTAGGACATCTTTAAAGGGCCTTTTTTCTCCCGATCTCCTCTCAGAGCTGTTCTCCATCTCTATTTTGACATGAAAACTTGTGACCCACCATAACAAACATTGACCATTTTCAGGTCAATGAACCAAACACACAAGAAAAACCATGATGGTTTTCTTTTTAAGGGTGTAAGACGGTTGCTCAAAGTCTTATACTCCTTCTCAGGCTAAGCATTTTACCTCACATCTGTAGGAGGCATTTACACCAAGTTTATATCTTGTAACCTAAAGGGAGATTGCATGACATTCACGGCTCCCGGGCTACAGTGGCACCTGGTGCTCCATGCTGTATCTCCCTTGTAAAGACCCCCAAACCACACTACGCTCTTGGAGCTCTTGCCAATCACCTTGATAATTTAAGAATCATTTAGTAATACCGGTATGCTACTGAACAGAAACATTTAATGAGAGTTTTCAGTTGACCATCTGAGAAAGATATTTTTATTTGCCTATTCTAAAACCTAGATGCCAGCTAATTGTTGTATGAATTTTAAAATATATTGTCATCAGACATCTATGGAACATCTATTTTGTTCAAAGCACAAAAGGCAGTTGACTATGTTTTCCAAACCATATATTAGAATCTTTCGTCCTACATAGTCTTAATATTGATGATGAGCTGGGATCCTGAAAACCGACAAATGTTCCTAATGATCATTTAATCTGTGCAAGTTCTATGAGAGAAAACAAAACAGCAATATATATTAAGTGTCTTAAGAAACTAGTTCTATATTTTGACCCAATTTATTTATGACTAGCTGTTAAGGAAATAATTAGAGAAGTACAGACAAAAATGGTGTTTGCTTTTATAAATTTCAGTATTTTGTTACTGTCGTAAATAGTAAAATCTTTGGTGTCACATATTAGAAAATGGTTAAAGACCCCAAAGTGATTACATAAAATGGTACACAATCATTAAAATATTTAATGGTAGAGTATATTTAATATAATGTTAATCCATAATATCAGAATTTAAAGAAAACATATGTAAAAATGCAAAAAATATGCTCAGGGTTCAGGCAAGGAAACAGAAGGCGTTTTATGTATTCCAAGGGAGAAGGAGTTCTCATTAGGGTTTAGCTTCTCCTCCAGGAGCTGCAGCAATCCTCAATAATCTCTGAGAAACTCTAACCAATTATCTCAGTCAATAGCAGCCAAGTGAGCAGTTCTGCCCTGCCCACTGGGAAAGCCGTTTTGAATCTCATGTGTGCCCTTGAATCTGTCTTCCACTCTCCCCAAAGAATAATGACCTCTCTTTTTTCTTCTTTTAAAAGCCCCTGCCATGCCACTCACTTACAAAACCCTAACCTACAGAGCAAGAAAGGAATTTTGGGAAATGTAGTTCTCAGCTTCTCCGACAAGAGGTTTGAAAGGGGCAGAGGGTCTGCTACATTCACATCTACCACTCCTGCCCAGAAATATAAGCTAAGAGTATTTCTAGGCAATGGAATTATCGTGGAGGAGGCTTACAGTTCCCTTACTATGTCTATCACTGTCCACATCTTCCATAGGTAGAGTATGTCAATGTAGAATCAGGGGAAAAAAAAAAAAACTGCTCAATTGTAAACTGAGTATGGGCAATAGAATTGAATATTTGGAATAAGGGCTTTCAGACAATCTCTAACTTTTTCTTAGACCAACATCTCAGAGATTGTTCTGTGTAATTCCTGAGAAATTTTACCAATCCCGGTCGCAACAGCTAAGCCATATAGATTATTTTGCAGATATGAATGTACTGCTTCTGCTCAAACAGAGGTCCTACAAAATAGACCTCTAGATAGTAACCTCGGGAAATAGTTTGGTTCCCATCTCATTTTCACCACTTGACAATTCATGATCAAAATTGTAGCTATGAGAAACTGGAGGCAAGTTTGGTAGTTTTCAGGAAAGAACACGAGCTTTCTTCTCCATGTCAAGACTTGGGTCGGGGATTATGATCCCAGTAGACATTTTGCTAAATGCCTTAACACACAGCCCCCTGGGTGAGGTTGCCTGGGCTCTGACCTCCTCTGGATTCCTAAATTCTACCTCTGCTGGGAGACTGACTTTGGGTGGCAGTGACTGGAGTAGTGACAACTCTAATTCTAGCTTGTTTCTATGGGAAGAGACAAAAGAAAATGTAAGGGATTTCAATGTTGTTGGGGAAAGTAAAATCCAGTTAAGTGTGAACACAGAATTGTATGTGAACGACTCTGCAGCTTTACACACTGTGCAGTGTGAAGGCATTGGGTAAGTGCTGGGCCTCTGGGCTTCGAAAACTAATGATGAGAATGGAGGTAAGGGGACTTAGAGGAGTCATTTAGTTATTTGTAGCTTCAGATTACTTATCTCTAAGGCTAAGTGTTTGATTACATATTTCCACAATTGTCTTCTGGCTCTGGCAGTCTGTGTTTCTGTGAATCCATCACAGCCAGGGCCTGGATAAAATGCCAAAACTTGGAAATGTTGTCTTCAGTTCCCCCGACCGTGCATTTTCCTCTCCTCCTCTTTCTGCTCTATTGCCTTTCAGCGATATCCCAAAGTACTCTCTCTACTTGGGCAGCTTCCAACCATCTTCTCTTAGTCAGAGTTCATCAGCTCAGTGTCTCTTCCATATCTAATATGATACATAATATGCTTTGCTGTGCTGGTGTGAGCTAATGAGGTAAAAGCTTGCCAGATGGCAGATTTGCATTTTAACAGGGGCCTTCTGGAAACAATGCCTTGGTACAAAGGAGTACTATAATTGGCGAGAGTGTTATCAAACAAGGTAGTTAGTCCTTTTGTGGAGAAAGACCAGGTATATAGTAAAAGATAAGTCAGCCAGCACTCACCAAGCTGCAACTCTCTTCCTATTTGGGGCAAACAATACAATGCCAGAGGTAAGAATTTTTTAAATCATTAAGACATTTGAATTGTACCTGAAATGAAAATATTTTCTTTCCTTTGGTGGCAAATTTTCATGTTTTTAATGGAACTAGTGGACAGAGAGAACTAAGGGATGTCACAGCCTAATTAAATGGTAACTAGGATGCTAAGTCACTGCTAAAATAAAGGATAGTCAGTGGATATTTCAGCAAATATTAAAAGACGTCCGGCACACTTTACCTTTCATGTTGATTCACACACTGAGGTTTGTATATCATCTGACATGTCACATATAGCTTCTTGTGAAATTAACACAAGTACAAAAGAAATTGGTTTGGCATTTGGGCAACATATAGTTAATTAGGTATTACAGTTACGTTTGCATGTAAATAAACGCAATACACTATTTAGTGGCAGATACCCTAACCTATTACAAAATGATTTCGTTTTCTTTTGAGTTCTTTTAGGAAAAAATTCTTAAGATTTCTTAGGTTACTGCTGTTTTGTGAGTCAAAGTCAAGGAAGACATGCAGCAGGTGATACCAGACACCAGTGTTCTGAATGCACCCTAGAACCTCCGTCACTGCTTTGTTTTCTGCAAATCTTTGTTCTGTCCTGGAAATAACTTTTCTTATCCAAGTCTGGCACTGTGTATTTATCGCACATATGATTACATGATCTGTTTCTCCTTCCTAGCACACAGGAATACCATCTCTATATATCATGATGGTATTGTAAAAACACTTCTGTTTTGCAGAGAAAGTCTCAGTTAGGTGTAAGGACTGAGAAGGTTTGAAAGATGATACCCGATTCCCTCAAGTCATTACTACCTGAGCAGAGACAGTGTTAACGTGAAGATATTAATACTTCAGTTCTAAGCTCTGACAAAGATTATATAGGGAATAGTTCATGTTGATCTTCCTGGCTTAAAATACATGTCTTAAACTACACAAATAACTTAGTTCCCTGACACAACTGTTATGTTAGTTATTGGCTATGCATCTAAAAATATTCTTTAAATCATTTTTAGTATCATTTAAAAAATAGGAATAAGGTTTATGTCAAACCCATACATAAGGAATCTTTTCAGATATTTGTAAGCCTGTCTTAATCTGTAGTTGATATTCATTCATCCATTCATTAATTGAATAAAATCATATTGATTGTCTATTTCATTCTATAAATGTGGTCCAAATGGCCTAATCAGTGCTTTAACCTTTCTAGAAATTTGTTTTAAAATTTCTCCTACCATTGTTTTTTTTTTCAACATAACAAAGAGAAATATTAATTAGGAAGAATAAAGAGAAAGTTTAGAACACCTCCAAAGAGACTTGAAAGGGGGGTCCCGCTCATGAAGGATAAGTGAGAGAGACCTCCTCCTACCTTTTTAAGAAATCATTAATGCTATTTTTTTAATTAAGAAAGTTATAAACAAGAAAAATAAAAATTATAGTATATTTTTAGGCAATAACAATTAATAAAACTGTGTATCTTAAATATTTTAAAAGTTAACTGGATCAGTGGCTTTTGTACTCTTGCTTTGCTCAAAATTAATAAAGACACAGAGAACTATTCTGGGGGGGCCATACATGTCTTACTACTTTTCTTCAGGCAGCTGCTAGTCTTTATTTTGATGTATAATAGTAAAGATTTTCTTGTGTCAAAGACAAATGGCATATTGTACACTAGGAGGGAATATATATTTTCTCTCTTATGGGAAAAGTATCAATTGACAATTCTTAAATTTCCCCCAAAAGGGATGGAGTGTTAGTTTGACTAATGTTCCTAGAGATCTTTTGATAGGAAATAAGAAGAGTACCCAATTGCTCGTCCCAAGGATTCTAAATTATTAACATTCAGAAGATTTAATGATGTAACCCAAGCACAGAGACAAGAAAAAGTGAAACGTATAAAGTGACCACGATGGTAAAAAGTGAAATAACCACTAGTTGATCCTACATTAGGTCTGCTTATATGAATGGGTTATGTCCATGAAATTACAAACTCTGAATCATGGACACGACCAGCTGACCTGAGAACCTGGTCTCTCTGTTAAAGTGTAATGTGGCTAAATGTGGTGCTATGTAGAGATTCCAGGACAATTTTGTATTATAAGTCAATTGACAAAAGAAATAACGGGTTTAGAACAAATACTCCTCCCCAGAACCTGAAGAATCTATACAGCCCAAGAAGGAAATCTTGGATCACTAAAGTGTGCAGGATTAAAATAACTCTTCAAGCAAACTGTTGCAACCAGCACTACCCTTTGGACAAAATAATGGTGCTGTGTTCCAGCAATAGTGACATGAAAGTGATGACAGACATGGTGAAGGGTTGGGGGAACTGAAGGTCTCTGTGAACAGCGTGGGTTCAGCAGCAAACAGTACTCATCCTTTGAATGTAAAGACGCCTAGGCTTGACATTTTAGGAGACAGAAATACTGAGCTGTTTGGAGTGGTGAGTGGAACATGCTTTATTTTGGAATGTCTTTGAGGACAGCAATTTGCACACCCATAATTAAAATAGATCACACCAGTTTTCCATGTATTTAGTAACTTTGCTAATTAGGGAATAGAGCTAATAAAACAAAGGAAATAGCCAAGCTTCATTAATTCAAACTTTATTCAGGTTCCAGAAGAGACTGATTTATCAATCACCATTGCTGACCATGTTAAAATAAAATGGATCCAACTAATGCTGTCACATCATATACGATGAACAGTGTTTCCTTTTCTAAAAGAAATTTTTTTTTAAGAAAATAAAATGTAGTTAAAATATATTTTTGGAGTGCTTATCAAAGCAAATAGTTCTTCAAAAATATCATATAAAGTTTTTTGTATACTAGGATGTTTTTACCACTTATTTACATATATTTATTGACCTGGCTTATGAGCAACTTTAGTTAAAATATTTGCTAGCAGAAGGATCATCTTTGTGTTTTGCAAAATCACAAATTGAAACATGATTTTTCTCCTTTAAAAATTGTTAGTGGCCAGGCATGGTGACTCATGCCTGTAATCAAAGCACTCTGGGAGGCTGAGGCAGGTCGATCGCCTGAGTGCAGGAGTTTGAAACCAGCCTGAGCAAGAGTGAGACCTCATCTCTAAAAATAGTCAGGTGTTGTGGTGGGAACCTGTAGTCCTAAGTGCTGGTGATGCACAGGCAAGAGAATCACTTGAGCCCAAGAGTTTGAAGTTGTTGGGAGTGATGATATCAGGAAACTCTACGAAAGGTGACAAAATGAGACTCTGTCTCAAAAAAAAAAAATTGTTAGTCACTATCTCACCCCCAAAGTGCCACCTCACATTTGTTTGTCATTGAGTTATTGTCTTGGTATCCCTTTCTTTTATAAAACTTCTAAGAAGACAATGGATCAAAGTATACTTAGTATCATTTATTGTGCTTTGCACTATACATCAGAAAAATATGTATTTTAAATTCATTGGAAAAGTATGAGTAGGCACTGAGTAATGATACACTATGATTCTATGATCATGACACTTTCTTTATACCAACAGAAAATATCACAACTGCTTTTTATAACCAGCAAAATTCAGCCTTGGTTATCTAGATTTCCTAAAGACATCCATGACATTATTGAACATATTTATTCCTTTCATATTAATCATATCTTTTCAAAGCACAGTAACTTGTCTGTGATCACTTTTTTTTATAGACTTCATCCATATTTGTAACAACAGAATCAACAGTTTGTATCTTCAAACTCTATGTATATTTTTGAGGACAAGGTTTGATAACAGAATATCTGATTTCACCTTGTGTAGGGAACAAACAAACAAAAGAACAAAGAATCCCACTAATAAGAACAAGAAATTCCACTGAAGCATTGGCTATGCAATTGATGTCATGAAAATTTCCAATTGCATAAAGTCTTAATGATTTTGTTGGATGAGATTTTGCTTACTGAGAAAAATATATTCATTTGGCAAGCTCTTTGTTAAGAATTAATTAATCAACACAAATGCAAATTTTCTTAATATTCTACTATTACCAAACACTTCTTTTAACTCCACTGGCTAAGTCATGCCTAGTTACGCCACTGCCACTAATTTCTGGCAAGTTTCCAGCATGTTTGATGTTGGAGATGTACACATATATTAAGTCTGCTTATTGAATGGTATCAATTTTTGGTACAGAAGTTCACAAGTAATGAACACAGCTATGATTTTATTTTAATTATTTAATGTGGGCTACACAAATATTCTGATGCTTTTGAGAAAAACGCTGAGGTTTGGTATAGCCAGAGGTTCTCAACCTGTAGGTCATGACCCCTTTGGGGGTCTCCTGCATATCAGATATTTACATTACAATTCATAACAGTAGCAAAACTACAGTTATGAAGAGGCAACAAAAATAATTTTGTGGTTGGGGGTCACCACAACATGAAGAACTACATTAAAGTGTCGCGGCATTAAGAAGGTCAAGAACCACTGGTAGACACATAATAAAAGCAATACTCTCATAGAAGTTAAGTCATTAACTATGTATAAGTCACAAAATATTCCAGAACATGGTGGTACCAATATGTACTCTGATGGAACAACTCAACATAAGCAATTCCTCACCATGCATAAATTGATAATGTGTTTAACTCATTGACTCACATTTTTTAATGGGCAGGTTTTACATGAAGGAAATCAGGCATGAAAAGATTAAGTTGTTTAAAAGAGTATGATTGGGATTCAGATACAGAAAGTTGAACCTCAGTATCACTGTGTCACATTGCCTCTTACTGCACTGACAACTCATGTATTGTCAAGCGAATATTGGAAATTTATTTCCTTTGAGACATGTTATCACAGTTTAATGTTTATATGTGAATTATATCCTTTTGTTCAAATCTAGAATGACACACATTCCAGGAGAAAGTTTTAGTAACTACTTTTGGTACATCAAGAACCATTCAAAGATAAGCAGGTAAAATCACTGATTTCAATGAATTAATATTTTAGCAGAGAAAGAGGCATACAATGAAATAATGAAAATACAGTAAGAATCAGGAGATAGGATGGTCCTAATGGCTTTCTCTATGACTAACAAAATAGATTAGACTGAAATATATCACTACCATCTTTTAGAACTCTTTGCTATAGCCACTTCTTTATTTTCCAAATTGTCTTGCATTTGACGAACAGGGAACCCTGTACATTGGGCAGATTTGTAGTATTCTTTGGGAAAGTTTTCAATTTCTCCAGCCTACATTGTATCACCATAGCTGTACCAGGATTTGGTAAAATTGGGGAATTTCTTAATCTTTAGTACTCTGGAATAACTAAGATAACCATGAGAGTAGTAGCAGCTGCTAAGACTTTTAGTTTTTTTTTTTTTTTTTTTTTAAGAGACAGTCTCACTTTATCACCCTTGGTAGAGTGCTGTGGCATCACAGCTCATAGCAACCTCCAACTCCTGGGCTTAGGTAATTCTCTTGCCTCAGCCTCCCAAGTTCCTGGGACTACAGGTGCCTGCCACAATGCCGGCTATTTTTTTGTTGCAGTTTGGCCAGGGTCGGGTTTGAAGCCACCACCCTCAGTATATGGGGCAGGTGCCCTACACACTGAGCCACAGTCACCGCCCACTTTTAGTCATTTTGAATGTGTTTAGTCAAATCGGAAATACATTAGGATTAATTGGTAACATGTCATTCTTCAATTCATGTCCTTGAAATTCTTGACAATATTATATAATGATTACTCTCTATTAATAGTTTTACCTTTATTTTGCTCTTATGATCAGTTATTGGATATATATTTACTTTATATTCTTATATAATATAAAAGATAATTAAATTATATAAAATTTTATCCAAAAAATAAAATTATAGGTGTAACATAATTTTTGTAAAAAACGATTCTTGAGTTGAAATAGCATGTGCTCATTCTATCCCATATATAAATGTATACATCTTTATTTGATGTTTTTGACTTCTCGGAGGTTCCCTCTCCCTTATCCTCACCAAATAAACAATTGTGATTTGATCAACAACCTAGAAGTGATGATTTAATACATATTTCTGAATTTAGTATGAATTTTATGGCCACAAATCTACCTTCCAAATTAAATAAACACAGATATATTTTCTCTTTTTCATCAACTTTGCATGCATTGAATTTATTGAGCCATATATTGTATCCTAAACACTACAGAAAAATTAAATGCTTTGAATTTTATAGCCCTTGACTTAACAAATAAAATATGTTGTAAAAAGAAAAACAAAAGAAATTATAAAAATAAAGCTGCTTCCTAGCAGTTGTTTAAGAGTAAATTATAAAGATAACCATAAACAGTCTATACATAGTCCATTTATCATTAACTTCTCTGCAAAGTTCAACTGAGTATAGAACCTTAGTCGTACTCTAGTGAAACCTCTGTAATCAAATACGGTATCAGAAAGGAACTTAAAAACTAAAAATATTTATTTCTAGATAGAGATACTATGCCCCCATTAATTTTTCATTATTTCCCTGCTTTTACTTAAAAAGCATAGCAGTCATTATTTCAATAGAATAGTTGTGGACTCTTTGTGAAAGAGAACTTTAGGTATTAGGGTAAAAATATGTTCCAAAAAATAATATCCCTTCCTTCCTTCCTTTTTAATTTTTTTTTTAATTGGTGGGAATTTGTCAAGGGTACAAAGAACTAGATTACAATGATTACATTATAAAAGTAAAGTCCCTCTTATAATTGTGTCCCACCCCCAAAAGGTGTGTCACACTCCGTGACCCCCCACCCCTCCCTTCTTCCCTCTCTCTGCTCTTCCCTTCCACTAACCCCTTCCCTCCTTCCCTCTCTCTGCTCTACCCATTCCCCACCCCCTCACCATATACTAGGTCATTAATTGTCCTCATATTAGAATCGAGTACATGGGATTCTTGCTTCTCCATGCTTGCGGTGCTTAATAAAGAATGTGTTTCACCTCCATCCAGGTTAATACAAAATATGTAAACTCTCCATCTTTTTAAATGGCTGAATACTATTCCATGATATACATATACCATAGCTTATGAATCCATTCCTGGATTGGTGGGCATTTAGGCTGTTTCTACATTTTGGCGATTGTAAATTGAGCTGCTATGAACAGTCTAGTGCAAGTGTCCTTATGGTAAAAGGATTTTTTTTTTCTTCTAGGTAAATGCCTAGTAATGAGATTGCAGGATCAATTGGGAGGTCTAGCTTGAATTCTTTGAGGGTTCTCGGTACTTCTTTCCAAAAGGGTTGTATTAGTTTGCAATCCCACTCCCTTTCTACCTTTCTTCAACTTTCTTTGAGCCACTTAAATTATAACTAGAAGTCAACATGTATTCATAGATAGCAGAAATTGGTGTCAACAAGTCTATATTCAACATTAAAACTTCAACACTTGAGGGCATTATTCTTCAAAATAGGTTCTAGAAACAAAATTGAAACTAATGCAATTTATAATTTTAAATATATTCTATAATCTTTAAGCAATCTATACTAACAAAGTGCATAAATGTATTTTGTGTTACATGCATATATTTTGTAAACATTTCTATCTTACCACATATAACTTAAGAACTATAATTTACTTGTCCTCTGCTTCTTGGAGGAGGAACAACACCATTTTGTTTAACACTTTGTTTATAGATAGATCACTGATTGAATGGGGATTAAGTTTGATTCTTCAGTAACATATACTGATATACTGCCTCTATCTACCTTTGACTTATCTGTAACTCTTAGATAAAGTTATTTCTGTTATCTTTCAAGTCATCATCTGAACTTCTTTTATTTTGGCAGAGAGTAATGAAGGTTATTAACCTGCCTTTGTGAAGAGTCAAGTCCTTGATGTACAGCAGGTTGGTGTACACATGCAGAACTGTTGGATGTATATTTCATACGCTCTTGAAGCCTTTCTGAATCCATCCCATTTGACATTTTCATTGTAGTTAAGTCTGAAATACTTGACACATCATGAGAGATGGAATTAGTTATGTGGCTATGTGAATTAACAATGGAATGAGCAACAATAATGGATAAGAAATGTAAGCGTATATCTAGCACATACATTTTAAATACACACTTTAGAAGCAAACATTTCTCAGTCTCACTTTTACCCATTAAATGACCTTATTTATGTGAGAGATTTGTACAGCATCTTGAGACACTTTACATTTTGCCTCTTGGTATGTGTATTCGTTTTGTATTGCTGCTTAAAACATTATTGCAAACTATGGCTTAAATCAATTCCCACTTATTATCTTCTAGTTTCCAGGGGTCAGGGATGTGAGCAGTGTTTAGCTGCCATCTGTTCAAGGTCTCCGGGAATGAAATAATAATAATGATAGTAGTGCTGGCTGCAGGCTCTTCTAAGTCTCAAGGTCCACTTTCACACTCACATGGTTGTTGGGAAAATAAACACCCTTGTGGCTATAGAATTCATGGCAGCTTGCTATAAGGTCAGCGGGAGAAGGAGTTTCTGACCTCCAGATCCTCTTTAAAAGGCTTGCCTCATTAGGTCAAGCCACCAGAGCTAATCTTCCTTTTGATTAACACAAAGCCAACTGACTTAGGACCCTAATTAAATCTCCGAGTTCCCTTCACCTTTTCCACATAACGTGATCAATCATGCAGTGACATCCATCACAGTCACAAGTCCTGCCACTTCAGAAGGAAAGAACTGTACAAAGTAGTGGGTCTTTTAAGGTTTATCACAGAATTCTGCCTAACTATGCTCTTTGTATATCTAAGAAGTTTTCTTCTATATTTCCAATATATAAACTGCTTATCCCCAAAGATCATTATCTTTTTTTTGTTGTTGTTGCAGTTTTTGGCCAGGGCTGGGTTTGAACTCGCCACCTCAGGCATATGGGGCGGGCACCCTACTCCTTTGAGCCACAGGTGCTGCCCAAGATCATTGTCTTTATACGTTGTGTAAAATTGCAACTTCTCTGGAATTGCTTTTTTTTGTTTGTTTCTTAACAGTTATTGTATAGTTCAGTATTTGAAAATAATAAAAATAGTCTTTCTGTGTGTCAGCTCTGTCCCAACAACTTTGTGTACATTGAATACACTGAGATACAGAGAATCTAAGTAAGTTCCTAAGAAAGCACTTTATAATTATAACAGAATTGATAAGAGATTAATTTGATAACTTTCAATTTATGAAAATATGAATATTTTACATTAAAAGATGACTTATAATTAGTCAAAAGATAGATCCAAAATATATTTTTAATTATCTTTAAGTCATTAAAGAATGCTAATAGTAATATTACTACTATGAGTGTGTAAAATTATAAAAACACAAAACCTTTGAAAGAAAAATGGGAATAAATAGTTGTTAGAAAATAAATGTAAATGAGTACGAAATGTGTTCTGCCTTACTCACAGGAAGAAGAATAGATATTGAAGTTAAATTATACATTTCATTGTAGATATCAGGTAATTATCAAAAAATTAGCAATATTTGTTACAAGTGAGATTAAGAAAAATCAGATAGTCTGATATTTTAAATCATTTTAATGAGTACAATTTAGCAATATTTGTAAACTTTTAAAATAAAAATGACCTGTGAACCAATATTAAAACATATAATAACCAAAGAATGTCTGGTATAGACAGAACGATAGACCACAGATGAAAGAAGAAAAGAGAGAATCCAGAAAAATGACCAACAAATCACCAGAAATAATTTTTGATAAAGAAAAGATGGACTTTTTCACAACTGGTGCTAAAAAAAGTGGGCCATGTGGGCAGAATAATGGACTTTAATTTAAACAGCTAAATGCTGGCAAGTTTGTAGTCTGTAAAATCTTGTGGCCACCCTAGAAAATGGTGTGGCAGTTTCTTATAAAACCACATATGCGATTAGTACACAGCTAAGATGAGCATTTATTCCAGAAAAAAAATAGAGATGTATGTTCACACAAAATCCTGCACAGGAATGTTGTTAGAGGCTTTACTGTAATAACCCCAAAACTGGTAATAATTGAGATGCTTATCTGTGGTTGAATGGTTAACAGAACTGTAGCGTATGTGTACCATGCAATACTACTCAGCAATAAATAAGAATCAACTACTGAGACACCCAAAACTCAGATGAATCCCATGGGAATATCGCTGACAAAAATATTAGTTCTGTTTATATAGCATTCTTGAAATGACAAAGTCATAGAGTTAGGGAAGAGATTAATGGTCACCATGTGTTCAGATGGAGTAGGAGAGGGATGTGAGTGTGGAGATGAAAGGACAATACAGGGATCCTGTCCCTGTCTTGAAGGACTTGATTAGCATCTGGGCTGCGGTAGTGCATGTGTGAACCTACACTATTGAAAACCAAACAAAACTCAGAGCGTGCTACAGTTCATGAAATGGAGTTATTCACAGCAAGCGGAAATAATAAAGCTTCTCTAATTAATGCACATAGAAAGATCTGCAAGATATGTTAAGGAACAAAAATCCTAGGAACAAACATGACATATAATGAACTATTTTTTTTTTTAACATTGGGGGAAAAGATAGCAAGGAAGATAACTGAGTGAATGGAAACCAGAGAGAACGGCATTCTTGATTTTTACTGTATAATTATGGCAACCATGGAAACATGTTGCTTAGATCTGCTGGTACAGGGAACAAAGTTTGCCATGCTGCGGTCCAAAGTTAGATTCATATAAAGACCATGCTTTCCCAGGATTGCTCAGAGCCAATACAGATCACTGTAGTGGTGTCAGTGCCATCTCCTCTAACAGGTATCATAATTCTGTAGTATTTCCTTAACAATTTTGGCTGGAAGGTTTCCCATCAGCCTGGATAAAACTTTCTTAAAATTTATATGCAGCCAGCCAGAATCTGTCTGCCTAATACTCTTTCTTCTATTTTCACTGGTATGAGACCTGGCTAGATGTAAGGGTCTCCCTGCCCACTCCTGCTCTCTTCTCCTTTATCCTTTAGAGCAGTTTGCCACATTTATCTTTTCACATCTAGGCATCATTTTTTTGAAGGAGCCTCACACTAAATTGTTTTGTACCATGATCATGTTATTAGTTATGAGAATATTAAAGTTGCATATTTCACTTTAAGGTAAGTGTATAGTTGTTACAGCAATTTGGTTCATAAAATATTTTTTAACATACATGTAACAATACTTGAGAATTCTCCATGATTATCCATTTTTTTGGAGTAAGTGCCTATTCTACACCTCATTATGGGATTGTCAGTAAAGTTTCCCTGATCATCTCTGGAACTGATTGATTTGGGGATGGTACTTCAAAGAAGTTCACATTTAGTTGCTGCTACTTGAATCTCTAAAACTTTCCTGCATCTTGCGTTTCAAGAAGCTTAACTTTCATTACTCTAATCTATGAGCTGGGCTCAGATCATTCCAAGAACTTATTTTTTTAATAAAAAAATACTTATTTGGAGATTAAAGGTTCATGATCATTAAAGTAACACTTTTCTAAGAAGAGCAAGATATTTGCTATCGTTTGACTATATCCCATCCAAAATTCAGGGATGCTAATGTGATTGTAAGGGGTAAGACCTTTGAGACATGATTAGGTGATGATATTCCTTTTTTCATGAGTTAAGGTCCTTATAAATGCGGCTTCATGTGTCATTTGGCTAGGCAGACAGCACCCCTGAACAGAAACCTGTGTTCACCTTGATGTTGGATGTCTCAGCCTCCACACCTGGGAACAAATAAAGTTCTTTTCTTTATAAATTACCAAGTATATGATGAACTATCATTGCAGCAAAGATAGAATGAGGTACTATTGATGACTTTTTAACCTCCTTGTCTCAGATCACCAGGAACATTCTCATAACAAAGACCATTGAGTATAATCTATGGGTAACCCTGCTCTCAAACTAAATAACTACTCTTCCTTCATTCTATTCTCTAAATGAAGAATATTTTTCAGTACTTTACCTTATTTCCTTTGTTTTAGGAAGCCCAAACACATGAAGTAAATTTAATTAAAATAAAATTTTCCACACCTCAAGATTCTTATATGATTCACACCTATCTACATCATGTGCATAGGCAGGGGGGCATACGCCAATGTGATTCTTCCCATATTGAAAAACACTTGGCTTAATCATTACTTCTCATATGTTTTTACACTGAATACAACTTTCCTGTTAGATATTTGTTTTTTGACTTTTTTAATGGTAATGTTAATATCATATGACTTGTGACATTGGAAGTGAGATAAAGTGAGTCAAATATTCAACCACCATGCATGATAATAAAGAACTTAACAAAGGTCACTGGAAAGTAAGTAAAAAACGAATTCAACATTGATTTCAAATCTCATTCTATTTCTACTCCAGGAGACTAATTTTAGTAAAACGTAGATGCTCATTGTAACATTTCAATGCATTGAATCAACGTTTCCTAAGCACCAACACTGTGGTCAGTTCTATAGTAAGCAGACTACAGGGACTCTGTGATGCATGGATCCTTGGAGAGCACAGTCTCTGAAACTTTCTAAGCACTTCATAAAAGTCAACTATATAGAAGTATAATTTAGTTATGTCAAGAAGCTTAGCAGTCATAACTATTTTAAAAATAAACCGATTTTATTGTGTACTTTTTCCCCCAATAATAGCTTTGAGGATTGGAGTGGAACTGAGGAATGGAACTGATATACTGGTGTTACAAGGCAGATCTGTGATAACTAACATGTATGAAGGCTCTAAGAACTCACGCAAGAAAGGACCAGGGGAAGAGTTGCTCACTAGATGCTTAATGTGTCAGGGACAAAGTAACAAGAGGAAAGAGGAGGATGGCAATGATAATTTGTGAGAATTCTACAACCCAATTTCCTTAATCTAACACCTATAAGATATCTAAGCACTCTTAGTAGTCTTCCTAGCTATAAAAATAATAGGGGATTGGTTGTTGGGACAATCTCTGAAATCCTATATTTAGTTCTAAAACCTTAAAATTCACGTAACTAGATAATGCGTGGGGACCATGAGAGCACGGGCCAGGCTCCTTTGCAGGTGTGGCTGTAGCACTTACCAAGATGCTTGGCGGAGAGTTGGCATTCCACAGACACTTCAAATGATGTGTGATTCCTCTTTATAATTTGAAAATATGGTAAGAAAGCATTGTATAAACGTACTCAAGTCTCTTTATTTCATCAGTGGAAATATGTACTCATGGACTTTGGCAGTTGAAATTTGATTTTCATACATATCTTTCTGATTGCGTACCTATATCAACAATGTAATGCTGAACATGAATTCTCAACATATGTATATCTACTTTAATTTATTTTCATGGATCACATCTATTTATTATTAATAATGTTTAACTTTCTAAATTTTAGTTAATAGTTTAAAACTTTTCTTCCTGAACCTTAGTAGCACCTCTGAGTAGCATAAACTCTCATTTTTGGGGCCATTTGTATGAATTCTGGATACCAAGGCACCCAGAATATTTAGTGCACGTTTTAGGGTTCAGCAAGTGCAGAACATGACTGTAGCAGTCCACTCCCTTACTCCCAGGGCACTGCTGCCAACATCAAAAGAATTACCTCTTTGTTCCAACTGTGCAATGTTATTTCTGTTAGTGATTGCTCCATTCCTAACAAACTGCGTAGTGCAAGGAAAAATGGACTAGTCTGAGAATCAGGGGACTTGGACTTTACTTATGACTGATTAGTTGAGAAACCTTCAGCAAGGTCTTTATATCTCTGGGCTCTGGTTTATAATTTTACAAGTGACAAGGAACAATTCTCAATCCTTACATACTATCAAGAAATAAAAAATGTGCCAGACTATGACATGCCTGTTGGCCAATGAACACAAAACTATTTCAAGAGAGGTCTCGGTATTGGAATGTATGATTCAGTCACCATTAAGATAACCAAATAAATATAACTAGTGTCCTGCTATAATCACTAAGCTTACCTCTGTCTAAATGATGATGATTGATAAATGATTGGTAATGATTAATCCTCACAGTATAGTTCTCTAGAAAGGAAATTGATGGTTTGTACTTAAAATAATTAACCATACACATTATTAAATACTCATTTATCAATTTGAAATATTAAAGCTTTTCTATCATAATTCAAAACTTGGTGGTATTATAAAAAGTCAACAGCTTCAGTATTTTAAAATATGTAGCTTTATCTAAAATGAAGTTTCTGTGCCTTAAAATTTACTACGCAAAAGATACAAAAGTATATATTATCCAGCATATTCTGATGACTTAACTATCTTTGAAAGGATTTATTATTTTTTATGTCTTAATATAACCTGAGTAACAAATAATTAAAATATACCAATATATATCATGATATAAAATAATATAAAATAATAACTGGTGACCTGGCCCTCTAAATTTTTCTAAGTGATGTCACATGTTATATTAGTCAGAGATCTACAGAGAAACCAAAGGATAGACAGATCAATCAATAGAGACATAAAGAAATATGGATATATTGGTTCACACAATTATAAAGGCCAAGAAGCCCCTTGGTAAGCCCGCTGATCTGCAGGCATGAGAACCCTGAAGCTGGTAGTGTGGCTCATAGTCTAGAGGCCTCAGAACCAAGGAAGCCAATGATGCAACTTCTAGTTTAAAGCCAAAATGCTTGAGAACCCAAGGAGTCTGTTAGGGCAAGTTCCAGAGTCCAAAGGCCAGAGAATGGAAATATGAGGCTCAAGGGCAGGAGAAGGGCATTACAGATTGAGAAGAGAGGACAAAT
The DNA here is from genome assembly GCA_963574575.1 of Galagoides demidoff. Lineage (NCBI taxonomy): Eukaryota > Metazoa > Chordata > Mammalia > Primates > Galagidae > Galagoides > Galagoides demidoff. The sequence continues at coordinate 76,774 of CAUYQV010121166.1, forward strand.
TTGCTTTTCTTCTGCCTGTTTGTCTACATTGGCCCTCAGTGAGTTGGATGGTGCGTGTTCACATTGAGTGAAGATCTTCATTAGTCACTCCACCAATCTTTTCCAAAACACCGTCACAGACATACCCAGAAACATGACTTTATAGTCTGTCTGGGTTTCTCTTAATCCAGTGAAGCTGACACTAAAAATCGACCATTGAGCATATATAATCTCAATTTTAGTAACTTACATACAATAAAATAGCCAGGGTATTGTGGGATATCAACCACAAACCAGGTTTTTAGACTTACCTTCTGTTAAAACTCAACTGTCTTCTAAATTGAACCAATTTTAATCTTGAAAGTATACTGTATTTTGTAATAACTGTTGAGGAAGTATAAATGTTTATCTCATGTTTTAATTGATTATTTTGAAATGAATTATGGCCAAAAAGAATAGGAAATGGAGACTTCTAAACAAACAAACAAACAAACACCTCTACTATATGTAGTACTATATGTAGAGGTGTTTTTTTGTTACTATATGTAGTACTATATGTAGAGGTGTTTTTTTGTTTGTTTGTTTAGAGGTCTCCATTTCCTATTTTGATGACAGTATATTTTTTGTTCCTTGCTAAAATTTGGCATTGGAAGCAATAACCTGATTTGTAAGTATTTATTTTATGTGGACAATTATTTTCATCTCTACCTTCTCTCTTTCCACATGCACTTTATCTCTTCAAATCTGAGGTCAAATGTATGCTATTGTTCTACTTTGGTTTGTCCCTTATCAAATTAACTTTCCTGTGAATTATATTTAAATTATGCTAGTTTTGAGCCCAGGACTTCATGAAGCATATATAATTCACACTACTCTTGACCTATCTTGACCTAATAAAACACCATTTCTCCAAGAGGGGAAAAGATTCTAGAATGGCAGTCAGTGTGTTAATATCTGTCTGTTATTCATTTTTCTGACCTAACATTTTTATTTTGTCAGTCCATTACCATTTACTTTGGTAATACTGGCAATAACTTATACTACTGTTTTGCCTGCATTATTTTATCATGAGGGATTCTATAATAATCTCATATTAAAGTTCTTATATGCACATAAGGAGACGCATTTTGTTGGCATGGTAAGGTAGGAAATAATCATGTTGGTGGAAACACCAAAGAGTGGGAATTTTACTACTACAGAGAAAACATTAAAAGCATAAACAAAATAATATTCTCAGATTAAGAATTTCTACACTATATACTCAATGATATACTTAACAAATTTTCTTTTTGACTTCTGTCTGATACCGTTGTCTTAATTACCTGATTGATAAGGGCAAGAACTGTACACACACACCTGTCAGATTTGGCTCGAACATCAGTGGAAGAATTGCTAACATTTAAAAACAATTATATTCTTATACTTCTTGACTTGAGATAATCTGAGTTATTTTTTTCAGCGTTAAATTTCAACTCTCTGCATTAAATAGAATTTAAACAAATTCATAAGACCAGGGGATGCTCAATAGAAGATTTGTTGGTTTGTTTTTTGAAACAGCCTCTGACTCTGTCACACTTGGTAGTGTCCTGGCATCATAGCTCACAGCAACCTCAAATGCTTGGGCTTGAGCAATCCTTTTGGCTCAGCCTCCTAAGTAGGTGGGACTAAAGACATGAGCCACTATGCCCAGCTAATTTTTCTATTTTTTTTAAATAGATATGGGGTCTTGCTCTTGCTCAGGCAGAGCAATATCAGTTTTTTTTATATAGCTAGTATAAATTTTCTTAATTATAAAACACTGTATATTTATTGCTAAACTATAAAGAAATATAGTAAAGCTCAAATTTGAAAAGTCATTAGTAAAATTATCATTCAAAGAAAATAGGCTCCACTAGTAACTCTATTCCTTAATTTCACTGAACATCCACTATTAACAGGTGTATTCTCTGCTTTTACAAAGACTTCCTCCATATTCAGGTCTTACCCCGCTAACATGGAGTTTTGCTAAAACTTGAGCCAGGTTTCTGGCATGCACTTAACCTGCTTCATTAGTTCCCAGTGTTGATGTAGGCTTGCCTTACTGTTTACTTCTTCTTATTCCTTTTAACAAAGTTAGAAAGAAAAAGCCAAAATTATGCTCATATTACAATCTTCCCTGGCTTACTAGAAGGATGTAGTATCTTTAAAAAGATAATTAAATCCATAACTTCAGACTTTTAAGAAAATTATTTATGAACAAAACACCATTTTCTTAGTAAAAGTGAGGATTGATATATTCAATATTTTAACACAGACACAAACAAATTTTTCAAAAAATGAAATTAAAAAGAAAGAGCCGATGGCAAATAAGTTAAAAAAAAAAAAAAAGCTAACCACATGCTAGGAATAGTAGGAAGTCAAATGAAGAGCAAGTACAGCAAAAAGGAGTTAGAGTAGGTCATTATATATAAATTAATTTGCTCTTGTAGTTTCATGAGTGAAAAGGCATCATACAAACTCAGGTCTTTATAAAAGCCAGAAAAAACCCAGAACATACGTGAATTATTTTTATTTATCCAAAAGCTTTCAACAGAAGTAAAAGTAAGCATTACACAATTCCCTATAAAAAGTGGGCAAATATGTTCCTTAAACTTCTGTCTACCAATTATTATAAGGTGTTCTTCAGTAAAAATTCATAATGCTCTTTGTAACTGTGGTTTATATGATGTGATACTACACAACATCATTGTACTATAAACCTAAAATAACATGGATCTGTGTAGCCAATATGCCTCTGTGCATACAAGAGAAATGAGTTGCAGTTTCTTAAAGAATATGTTAGCTCTGAAAAGTGACAATTGAGAACCAAAGGTGGAAGCAGATAGGACGTGAACAGCAGCCTTCTGGTGTGGTGATGTGGGCCAATGGAATGCCTACTGGACTTCAATTATCTTGGATTCTAAGTTTGCATGAGGCACCAAAAATCTTTACTTGGAGAAAGGAAGATCATGATTGTGACTTCAGAGTCATGAAATAAGAAAAATTAACAAGATTTAACATGCACTCTAGCAGAATATTTATTTAGTCTTAAAATTTAATTACATAAATACTAAAATCTAAAATAACAGAATAGGTATTAAAGATAACAGAAAGAGAGAGTCTGTGATCACCTAATACCGAGGTTCTTGTATGCAAATATTATTGATCCTATTATGGACATGACATTTACATTAAGGTGCCAGCAAGATGTTCATTTTTGAAGTATAAAAACACTTCTTTCTTTTTTGTTTTTTTCTTTTTAATTTTAAATTCTGGAACTATAGTTTGTATAGCTGCAGATTTTCTGTTGCAGACCTGATATTTTTTCAGATGTTTAATATGGCAATTCTGTTTCTATCTATATAATGGATATTTTAAATCTTTTTTTTATTACACAACAGATATACTTAACCCAATTTCAGCCCTTTTTTTAACTGCACCTTTTATACAGACAAGTGAAATGTATGTTTTCCATAAAGACTCAATGAAAATACTTTTTTGTTAGAAAATAGGTATTTCCATTTCTTAAGACCATACTATCATATTGTGAAGATATCAACCATATAAAAAACACATTTCTTCTCTTCCACCAATCAAAACTGCACACCCCTACACACCCCCACGTACCCACACACACATTCACACTCAAACACACATAGACACACAGTCGATTTCTTTCCCTCTCCCTTTTTCAAATCAAATTCCTTTATTCCTACATTTCATAAGTACAAAATTTTTCTTAGATTATTAGGATCTTATTCTGTCCCTTGTAGTGATGCCATGGTTTGAAACAATTCTAAGAATTGTCATTTTATAGAGCATAATTTTTCACTATATAATTATCAAATGATTAGTGCCTGAGATATTATCTCAGAATTGCTTTTGTAATAAAGAAACAGAAGATCCATACATATTTTGGAAGCCACACAGAGCAAGGAATAGCAAAGAAATTTTGTCACAGTGTCAGAGAATCATCCGATTTCACCCTTTAATCATTAGTAACATCTAAACCCAACAGCTCTTTTTTAAATTATTATATCATGTAGGAAATGATTTCTAAGATAAATTCAACAGCATAATTGGGTATCCTCTCAGTTCAATGTATTTTGGGAAAATTTCTCATAATTGTTATCAGTTTAGACTAAGACTGTGTTTCCACAGAATCTTCAGAAACATTCTAGAATTCAGTAGGTAGGTAGCACGTGTCCTCCCAGGGCATGCATGATATCAGAGGCGCAATTGGGGAGGAACTTGACATTGCTATGCACAAATATCTGCTCTATATAATTGTGTGATACTTTTTAAAAGTTACTTCGTATTTCATGTTGTTTTGCTATTGAAAGCAGAAATAATTGAGCTTTTCTTACATATATACTCTGATATTTTGTCACAGGTACTTAGGAATATAAACTATTTATAACAGGGTACTTCAGCACAAAAAATAGGCAGACATCATGCTATACAGTGTCTGTCTGTTTGGGTAACTTAGATAATATTAAATGGGCTCTGCCCTCGGGTAGGAGGGTTAGGTAGAGAGGAAACTAATGGTGGACAGAAATATTTTGAAGAACATTAAGCTTAACTATTGTTTCCCATGCAGCAAATGTCACAGAAGAAATAAAATATTTAGCATAATGGAATTAAGAACACTGAACGAAGAAAAAATGAAGAGTTGTTATAACTAAAAAATCTTTCACTATTAAGTAAACACTATTAAAATATTTACTGGGTATTAATGGGGATTGGCATTGCTAGAAATCTCAGATTTGGCCTTCAGATGTGTATGTACTGGAGCACAAGTTAGTCTTCTTTTCAGGGCCCAGGCATTTATGAACATTGTAACAAACCCAATTCCAGGAAAATATTAGCTTCCTTTACATATATAATAGTTGACATACACTTTTCATTGGTAATATTTTATGGTAATTTGTTAAGAATTTGAATTAGAGTGAATAGTACCCGCCTAATATTTATTTCTACCAGAAACCTCCAAAGGTGAACTTATTTGGAAATGTTTGCAGATATAATTATTTGAGATGAAGTCATAGTGCATTAAATGCAATGACAATATTCACATACGAAGGCTATATGAGAACACAAAGACATACAGAATAAACAATACCGTGTGAAGACAGACACAGGGATTCCAGTAACGTGGTTACAGCCAAGGGAATCGAAGAAGTGCTAAAAACCACTAGCAGTTAGAAAAATGTACGTATAGATCAGATTCTCACCAGAATCTCCCAAAGGAACCAACCCCGCCAGAATCCTGATTTTTAGACTTCTGTCCTCAAGAACTGTGAGATAACAAATCCCTGTGGTTTTAAGCTACGCAGTTTGTATTATGGTATTTTGTTTCAGCAGTTCTGGAAAACTAACCTAGACTTCCAGCAAGGTGTTGGAACCTAAGACAGTTTCTGCTGTGTGTAGTACGCGAGTGCTCAGGGGTACTGCACCAGAGGAATGTAAGAGTAGTGATTTATAAAAATGTAGAAATGTGACTTTACATAATCAAAATAATAAAAAGAGTCACAGGTGATTTTAACAAAGAGTTTCCCTCTGTGGAGGTCAACTGTGGTAACAATGAATACATGGTAGTGGGTACAGGGAGGGGGGACGGTGTCAGAGAGGGAATGAAAGGAAGCTCAGAGAATTGTGGTGGGGAGACGAAAAGTAAGAAAAGGGAAATAATAAGAGAAGGGAGGGGAGAACAAAAGAGGGGACAAAAGAAAGGCAGATAAAAGAGGAAAATAAAGATATCGAGAAAATGGAAAGCAAGTCGGGAAGCAGGAGAAATAAAGATAAGGGAGAAAAAAACACAAAGGAGGGCCACTCAGATAGAAAATAGCTGCCTCTATAGAAAAATACTTAAAAGAGGCAGGGAGAAGAATTGTTAGTCCTGAGATCGGCTAGTTGGGAACTCGCCTGTGTGTACTTCAGGACAGACATCAGAAATCAAGGGAATTGCATGTATGGCAGAGGAAAAGCTATGTAATAAGTTAATATTAGAGTTTTGACTTAACATGGCATTGACTTTTACTTTTGGACATACCTTCATTCATGGTACAGAGTGAACTTGAAGAATGTTAAAACCAATGTCTTATTGAAACTGTGGTCCCTAGCATCTGAAGTATCTGTATCACTGGAGAACGTAGGGGAAATGAATTCTTAGGCCCCACAGGACACTCACTGCCAGGGACTCTGGGAATGGGGTGTAGGAATCTGTGTTTTACCAACCTCTCCAGGTGATTCTGATACATTCTAATGTTTAGGACACTCTAAACCTAGATAATAGTCAACATGGGTTTCCGCAATATGAGATTTAAAAGTTTTTTTGAGGTCCTCTTGAAACACTGTTGCTGAAATTCCTTTAGATCACAGCTAAGAACTAGTAGTGTCGTAAACTGCACCACCTTTTCCCTCCGAGCTGATTAATAAATTTTAAATAATTTCACAAGGCAATTGTTAAACATGGCACTTGTTAAAAATTAGATTTATAAACATAGTGTCAAAACAAAAGTAATAAATACTGAAAGATAATCAGTTCCTAAGGATCTTACTTTATTTTCTTATTATCTATAATTTAATATTACATTATCTATATCCATTGCATCCATATATTACAACCCTATATACTGTTTCATTATTGAAGATTTTTAAAAAGCTCTGCGTTCTGTGATGTCATGTTTATAGCTTTAAATCAGCCAAATAGAAGTGTTTATTTTATAATAACTAACAAATATGAGTCAGTTGTGGAGTATTTTCCTGCATTTCATTGGCTATGACTGAAGATTTCTAGAAGTCTTATTAAAAATTACAACTAAGTGAAAAAATTACTTTGGAAAACTGTAACAATGTTCAGAAATTAGTAGGAAAGTGAGGAAATGTCATATAGTCATAAAAGCCAAATTTATTCAATTTAAACATTTCTTATTTAACTGATTATAAAATAAAACATATTGGCATTATTTCACATAATCAAAAAATGAGTGTGCCAAAGGAAGGGTGAATGCCTAGCATGTAGCTTTAAAAAACAAACAAACAAAAAGAAAACCCCCAAACTAGGATATTTTTATTGTGTTTAATAAAGCTCAAAGAGAAGCTTATTACCTTCTCTTTACATATTTCACTCACTTTTTTCCTTTACTATGATGATACTTTAATTTACTTTAATCTATAACTTTGCTCCCTCTTTTCTGAAAATATGAAAAGTCCTTTTGAAAATCAACCTTCACTAGTGAATACAAAGTAATTGGTTTCTTTTGTCAACCTTTACACAGAAAAAATAAAAGGATAGGGCATAGTGAATTTATTGAGGCAATTGAACCTGCATGTTTCATACTACGCATTAGTATTGTTAGGTGACTCTGTGAAGATAAAATCTCCAGCCTTGAGAAATTTGTATTGTGAAATGGTTTTCTTATCAGCGAGGTTAATGAAGATGTCAGCAAATGGGATGAGGCTTTGCCAAATGGAATTACTTTCACCTCCAATCCAACTTGGAAAAGGTGTTAATCAGTATATTAATCTTATCAGCAGCTGAGAAGGAGGATTTGGAGGTGGCCATTTTCTGCTCTTCATTAGAAAACCTTGAAAAGATAATTATTCCCAAAATCCATATTATCTATGCTATGAACAAACTCTCTTTTGCTAAAGTAAAGACTTTGTAGAGCAAAGACAAAGATGTATATGTGCACCAGAAAGAGTTTTGAAAGAAGAATATTAGAATGGAACGTGTTCGCCACGGTTTTTAAGTTTTCTTCAATACTAAAGAGAGGATGAAGGAAAGTATATCAACCATACATAATCACAGAAACAGAGCCATCACACACACAGAAAAAGTGTAACTGAATAGGAATAACACAGCAATTGAAAAAATACACATCTTTGAAAATGTAAAGGTGTAAAACAGAAGCGAAGTTTACTTCTATAAAATATGTAGCCACACAAGCAAGAGATAGAAAGTAGATGAGAGGCTCAGTGCCTGTGGCTCAATTGGCTAAGGCACCAGCCACGTACACCTAAGGTGGCGGGTTCGAATCCCCAGCCCGGGCCCGCCACACAACAATGATGGCTGCAACCAAAAAATGGCCGGGCATTGTGGTGGGTGCCTGTGGTCCCAGCTACTTGGGAGGCAGAGGCAGGAGACTCGCTTGAGCCCAGGAGTTGGAGGTTGCTATGAGCTGTGATGCCATGGCACTCTACC
>CAUYQV010121169.1:0-27842 GCA_963574575.1 Galagoides demidoff
AACTCCTGGGCTCAAGCGAGTCTCCTGCCTCCGCCTCCCAAGTAGCTGGGACCACAGGCGCCCGCCACAACGCCCGGCCATTTTTTTTTTTGGTTGCAGCCATCATTGTTGTTTGGCGGGCCCGGGCTGGGGATTCAAACCCGCCACCTTAGGGGTACGTGGCTGGCGCCTTAGCCGATTGAGCCACAGGCGCCGAGCCCTCATTTTTAATTTGTAATAAGCGTTTACAGGCTTGGCACCTGTGGCACAGTGGTTACGGCGTCAACCACATATACCGAGGCTGGCAGGTTTGAACCTGGCCTGGGCCAGCTAAACAATAATGACAACTGCAACAAATAAAAAAATAGCCAGGTGTTGTAGTGGGCGCCTGTAGTCCCAGCTACTTGGGAGGTTGCTGTGAAGTCATGGCATTCTACCAAGGACGACAGAGAGAGACTCTGTCTCAAAAAAAAGAAGAGTTTAGGACTTGATTTTTTTCAAAAGAGTTAACAAAAAGCATACAGTAGGGGGAAAAGAATCCCTATTCAATAAATGGTATTGGGAGAAGTGGATAACCACATGTGAAAAATTGAAACTAGACCCACACCTTTCACCGCTAACAAAAACTGACTCAAGATAGATAAAAGATTTAATCTAAGATATGAAATGATAAAAATCTTAGAAGGAAGTATGAGAAAAACTCTTGATGATGTTGGACTAGGAAAAGCATTTATGACAAAGACTTCAGCAGCAATCACAGTAACAACAACAATAAACAAATAGGACTTAAGCTAAAAAGCTTCTGCACAACTAAGGACACAAAAAGTAAAGCAAAAGGACAATCTTCAAAATGGGAAAAGATATTAGCAGGGTATGAATCTGACAAAGCGTTGATAACTAGAATCTACAGAGAACTCAAATTAAGCAACAATAACAAAAAAAGACCAAACAATCCCATCTACCACTGGGTAAGAGATGTATGAATAGAACCTTCTCTGAGGAAGACAGAATGGCTAACAAACATTTGAAAGAATGCTTACCATGCCTCATCATTAGAAACACAAATCAAAACCACCCTGAGATACCACTTAACCCCAGTGAGAATGGCCTACATCACAAAGTCTCAAAGCTGCAGATGCTGGCGTAGATGTGTAGAGAAGGGAACAGTTTTACACTGCTGATGGGACTGCAAACTAATAATTCAAACTAGACTTTCCATTTGATCCTGCAATCCCATTACTAGGAATCTACCCAGAAGAAAAAAAAAATCATTTTATCATAAGGACATCTGCCCTAGACTATTTATCACAGCTCAATTTACAGTCACTAAAATATGGAAACAACCTAAATGCCCACTAACTTAGGAATAAATTAACAAGCTGTGGTATATGTATACCATGGAATACTACTCAGTCAATGGAAAAGATGGAGACTTTACATCTTTTGTATTAATATAGATGGAGTTGAAACAAATTCTTCTCAGTAAAGCATCACAAGAATGGAGGAGCAAGTGTACTCAATTCTAACATGAAGTCAGCTGATGATCTAATACTCATATAAGAGAAAAACTCAAAGCAATTCAAGGTGGGGGACGGGGGAACTAGGAAGCAGGGAAAGGAGAGGGGAAGGGTGTGCTCCCATTTAAAGGGCACAATGTTAGGGGGCACAGCACACCTTTTGAGGAAAGACACACTTCTAAGAAGGGCTCTACCTAAAATCTACAAACAATACAACCTAATTCTTTGTACCTTCAAATTAATATGAAACAGTAATAAAAAAAAACCCCATAAAAGCCCTAAACAATAAGAGTCAAAAATTATAATCACCTGTCAATTAAGATCTAAAATAATTAAAAAAAGAATTCTAACAATCCCTGGAAAGTTGTGTTTATAAGGCATTCATAATAAATGGGGACAGGGAAAAGCTACAAGAATAAATAAACCAGTGGTTGAATTAGGACTATGTTATTATCAATACTAGAGATACTGAGATCTTAAGAGCATTTCTGCCTAGGTTTACTTTAAAAAAACGAAGTGAGATTTTGGCAGTGCAATATAAATGAACACTTGGTGAGGCATAAAATAGCCAAAACAGAGTAGCCAAATACTCTCTTTGGCCTGAAAATATCCAAATAATTCTACAGTTCTCAAAGACACAGAAAGGGCTTAGATCAATGATATGAGGGATAAATCAGAATATCAAACATAATTGAGCTTCCCCAACTAACATTACAGATGGCATTAGCCAGCTTGTGATCAAACATATGTGCAATTATACAAGAGACAAATACATACCCATCTTCATTGCCAAGAGCCATGATTTTGCCATCTGCTTTCCAGCTGATCTCTGTGTGTACAGGCAATTTGTACTAGAAAGCAAAACAAACCAATCTTGACTATAAACATTGCTCTCTCCATGTATCATATAAATCAATGAAGACAGCATGAGGAGAAAAATCCCTAGAGTTAAAAAATGTGCCAATTATACAACAGCCATTCTTGTAAATAATCAATATAATCAGTAAAATAATTACTAAGAATGAGTATTCTAATTTCCTAACAGAGAGAAAAAGAGAGAGGCCAATAAGCACTGAATGTCTACAGTGTTTCACCTTGTGAGATGATGTTCGCCCCACAGTAAATGGCCCACTAGCTTTGATGACAAGGGGGTTCATGGTCCGTAACAAAAGCTGTACACATTCTCTTTGTTTCCTTCCTATCTCTTTCAAAGCTTCCTTTCCCCCTACCTCCACATCTTAGTATTTCTCAAGGCTCCAAGGCTGCCTGGGCCCTCTTCTTATCTCTTAAGCCTACTTCATCTACATGCCCCAAATTCTATCTTTGCATGAAGGGATTCCACATTTCTATTTCTAGCCCAGACTCATAGTATAAACTGATGCATTCATTCAACTACCACTAAATTAAAAGCTTGTTAAGAATAGGAATTTTGGGCTCAGTGCCTGTAGCTCAAGTGGCTAAGGCGGCAGCCACATATACCAGAGCTGGTGGGTTCGAATCCAGCCCAGGCCAAACAACAATGATAACTACAACCAAAAAAAAAAAAAATAGCTGGGTGTTGTGGAAGGCGTTTGTAGTCCTAGCTACTTGGGAGGCAAGAGAATTGCTTAAGCCCAAGAGTCTGAGGTTGTTGTGAGGTGTGATGCCACGGCACTCTACCCAGGGTGACAGCTTGAGGCTCTGTCTCAAAAAAAAAAAACAACAGGAATTTTGTCTCCTTTATTGTTGAATGTTAATGTTCAGATAATATTTAAGATAAAGGAATATAACCAGTAAATATACTTCAATTATGATTAAATGTTACTTTTAAGCCAGCCATACAAAAATAGTGAGCAAAAATTAAACAGATGCTCATTTGAAAAGGTAAGGAAATCTCAACATTTAAGCTCTGACTTTTAAAGACAATCTGGCATACAGATATATTGGTAGAAGGGTAAAGCAAATGAAATTAAACATGGGAATCTGGGTATATATAAAGGAATTATTTGTATTATTTCTGCATTTTTTGGTATATATTTAAAATTACTTCTCTAAAAAATCAAAAACTGGGTGGCTCAAAGGAGTAGGGCGCTGGCCCCATATGCCAGAGGTGGCAGGTTCAAACCTGGCCCTGGACAAAAATTGCAAAAACAAAAACAAAAACAAAATGACATTTTTTTTTGAGAAAAACACTTTGTAGTTCCATTTGGACACCATACTATCTGTAAGTTGTTATTACTACAGAATCACTTTGGTTAAAGTGGTTGGCCTGAAAAGGATATTTTATATGCAAAATATGAAACTTTATAATAAGAAATCACCATTGCACCTAAGAAAAAAAATTTTTTTTCGTAGTAGTTTTGTTCAAGAATAAAGACTTCTGCTATGTTATAACCCACAAATTCACTTATATCCTTGTAAGAACATCTAGGAAATCTGACTATCATGATATCTCTAAGACTGGAATTTATTATGCAAGATGGGAAACCGAGTGAACTATAATATTGAGGTCGAGCAAGAAAGACTTTAGGACCACAAGAACTCACTTTGATTGAATTGGTATCCCTGATGAGCTTGTTGATGTCAAAGGCCTCTCCACTAAGCTTCCAGGGGTTATGCTGTAACACAATCCCTTCTCCTCCACAGCTATATAAAGTAAGGGAAGGTCTATCACCTTCTCCTCCTATGAGACAAGAAAAGAAAGTTTATCAGCTTTGTACATCTACAGCTTAGCTATTTGTTGCTGTAGTGTAACCGTATCATCGTTTTAAAAGAAGTTTATATTTAAAACATTCTAATACTTTGGAATAAAGTCATTGTTCTTTCCACCAGAACACCATTGTTAAAGTAAAAAAAGTATACTCCTATAATTTCTGCTGTAACATACGTGCATTAAACATTCTTCTGACATTCAAAATAGAGGCAGGCTAAAATTCAAAATAGAGGTGGGCTAGTGCTGGGATTGGAAAACAAACATACAGTCTTAAAACAAAGCTTTTGAGAATTTGCTTTTTCTTCCAGAAAGGAGTTCCCTATTCTTTGGGCATTTAAATACATGAAACTGCAAGACTATGGAGTTTCCTGTGACCAACTCCAGAGCTGTCCTCAAAGGAGTTATTTCCTTAATATTCTAGCAATCCTCTTGTTAATTTTTATGAAGCTAACAGTGATTCTGGTAGGTTTCTGAAAGGGCAAGTTTTGTTTTTACCACTGCCAACAACACATGAAGTATTCAATAAACATTCATTGAATGAATGAAATATAAATTCCAATACTGCTCAAGTTCTGGTGATCACAGAAATTTTGTCCTAGATGGTTAGGAAAGTTCATTAGAAACTTTGGTTGAATATACTCATTTTAAAAGATATTACAAAATACCTATTACTTTAGAGATAAGAAAGACAAGGCTGAGGTGTTAGAAGAGGGAAAGGGGAAAAACGCTGATCAAAAAAAGAGGACATTTCAGAAATACTAGGTTTGCTTTGCAAGTTTTAGTGAAGAACATTATCAAGATCCAGCACGACCATGAAACAGTTTAGTTCACGGAGAAGAGACATGGCTTTAGGTAGAGTTTGGGGAAACTCATTATTATTGGGTGGTTTCTCCCAGTGATCCTGATTTCTAACTTGCCACTACTGCCTTCATGAACCTCTGGGGACATAAGTGGTCACTGCACTAGAACATTTAGGACTCTATTCAGCTTTAATATACCAGGATTAAACTGAAAGAAATGGAATACTCATATTTGTTGTAAGATGGGCTCAGACTTCCTGCCATGGTTTATAAGGGGGAAAAAAGTATAAAAACAAACAAAGAAAAAGAAAAAAATAAAATGGTTCAGACACTTACCAAGTGACATGGGGGGTACCGGTGGCCCCCAGGCTAATGTGTACACAGTCTTCTTATGATATGTGCTAGAAATCTGTGGAGGTCTTTTGGTGATAGTGGTGGTAGGGGATGAGAGAAGAAGAGAGCAGATAGATTTAAACAAAAAGGCATAATGGAAATAGACCATCTTTTCCTTTCTTTCTTTCTATATTTTTTGAGATAGAGTCTAACTTTGTCATTCTGGGTAGAATGCAACCAGTGATCCTCCTGCCTCAGCCCCTAAGTAGCTAGGACTATAGGCATGCGCCAGCATGCCTAGCTAATTTTTCTATTTTTCTTTTTTACAGAAAGTTTTACTCAGGCATCCAGGCTAGAGTACTGTGGCATCAGCCTAGCTCACAAGAACCTCAAACTCCTGGGCTCAAGTGATCTTCTTGCCTCAGCCTCCCAAGTAGCTGGGACTAGAGGCACCTGCCACAACACCTGGCTAATTTTTCTATTTTAGTAGAGACTGGGTCTCACTCTTGCTCATAGTGCTCTTAAACTCCTAATGAGGGATCCTCCTACCTTAGTCTCCCAGAGTGGTAGGATTACAGGCATAAGCTACTACACCCAGCCCAGACCATCTTTTTCCAAAAGTTCCTTAGTTGCTAAAAGTGGAAGATAATATTTAAGTGTATTTTCTCCAAATAGTTGATTGCAGTTAAATAATGTACCATGTAATGGTATCTACTACCAAAATGATTAAGTTCCAAATATACTTTATCAGGAAAAAAAAATGGTACTCTGAGCCATCTGATCAGTGTGTGTATTATTACTATTCAAATGTATTCACTTTACAGACAAATAAGACAAGAAAAACTATTTTAAGTTTACCCTGTACCAGTAACACTTTTTTTTTTTTTTGAGATAGTTTCTATGTTGCCCTCAGTAGAGTGCCATGGCTTCACACAGCTCACAGCAAACTCAAACTCTCTTGGGCTTAAGCGATTCTCTTGCCTCAGCCTCCTGAGTTGCTGGGACTACCAGCACCTGCCACAATGCCTAGCTATATTTTTGTTGCAGTTGTCATTGTTGTTTAGTAGGCCCAGGCTGGGTTTGAACCCACAAGCCCTGGTGTATGTGGCTGATGCCCTAGCTGCTGAGCTTCAGGCACCAAGCCAATATTCTTAAAGTGAGATAAGATTTGAAGGCATAGCCAGGCACTGTACCTGTAGTCCCACTACTTGGGAGGCTGAGCAAGAGAATTGCTTAAGCCCAACAGTTGGAGGCTACTGTGAGCTATGATGCCACAGCACTCTACCCAGGGTGACAGCTTTAGAATCTGAATAAAAAAAAAAAAAAAAAAAAAAAAAAAAAGAAAGATTTCAAGGCAGACATATTTCTAATTTTTGTCCATCTTTTAAAGACGGCTTGCCCTTAAGAATGCTTTCTAGGGTTGTTGTGGTGACAATGGTACATGAAGTGTCAGTAAAGAATACTTAGCTTCGTAGGGAAAAAAAGGGCAGCACGGTTACTTTATTTA
Organism: Galagoides demidoff; assembly: GCA_963574575.1. Lineage (NCBI taxonomy): Eukaryota > Metazoa > Chordata > Mammalia > Primates > Galagidae > Galagoides > Galagoides demidoff. The sequence goes on from CAUYQV010121169.1 coordinate 6,829, forward strand.
ATGTGAATTATATTCTTTGTATGATTTTAGAATTCCAAAACCTATGACTAAATTAGCTTATGACATTTATTTCTGTAGGTGGGGAACCTATGGCATTCTGATTTCAAAGTTGTTCTCTTTTAGCTTGGCACCTGTAGCACAGTGGTTATGGCAGCAGCCACCATCACCAAGGGTGGCGGGTTTGAATCCGACCCAGGCCAGCTAAACCACAATGACAACTATAACAAAAAAAATAGCCGGGCGTTGTGGCAGGTGCCTGTAGTCCCAGCTATTTGGGAGGCTGAGGCAAGAGAATTGCTTAAGCCCAAGAGTTTGAGGTTGCTGTGAGCTGTGACACCATGGCACTCTACCCAGGTTGACAGCTTGAGACTCTGTCTCAAAAACAAAAACAAACAAAAAAGATTGTTCTCTTTTAAGCAACAAAGGAGACAAGAAAAGCTTCAACTTTCTCTGCTGCACCCCTTTTCAAGGATTGTTCTATAAAATTTGGATTCAATTAAAAGGTCTCATTCAAGGATCCAAAAGGCCACAAAGGGCCCCAAGATCACAGGTTCTCCACTCCTGTATGAACCACATTTTCTTTAGCTAAAAGAAACAGAACAAGCAGCGCTGGCTAACTGCCTAATAATATCTCTATAGCAATGTCCTTCCTCCTGCTATATATCTTTTCTAGTATTAGTCTGAATATTCTGCTTATAATAACCAGGGGATACTAATTTAACAGAATTAGCGATTTTGCAATGATACAAAGCTACTTAAATTATTTTATGTTTTCAAATGAAAACAGTATAAAACTGGGTGTGGTAGTGCATGCCTATAGTCCCAGCTACCTGGGAGGCCAAGGCAGGACTGCTCCAGTCTAGGGGTTTGAAGTCAGCTTGGGAAATAGTTAGTAAAACCTTATCTCAGAAGAGAACAAACAGGTTCTGTACTTGTAGCTCAGTGGTTAGGGCGCTGGCCACATACACCAGGACTGGTAGGTTTGAACCTGGCCTGAGCCTGCTAACAATGACAACTACAACTACAACTACATTATGTCGTCCTTGGTAGAGTACCATGGTGTTACAGCTCACAGCAACCTCCAACTCTTGGGCTTAAGCGATCCTCTTGCCTCAGCCTCCCAAGTAGCTGGGACTATAGATGACAGCCACAATGTCCAGCTATTTTTTTTTAATTATAGTTGTCATTGTTGTTTAGCAGGCCTGGGTTGGGTTTGAATCCGTCAGTCCCAGTCAGTCCCAGTGTACGTTGCCAGCACCTTAACCACGGAGCTATGAGCGCCACCCTCTTTTTTTTGAGACACAGTAATACTGTCACCCCAGTTAGAGTGCTATGCCTCAGCCTACCTCACAGTGACCTCAAAATCCTGGGTTCAAGCAATCCTCCTGCCTCAGCCTCCCAAGTAGCTAGGACTACAGGTGCACACCTAGATAATTTTTCTGTTTTTAGTAGAGACAGGGTCTCCTTCGCTCAGGCTGGTCTGGAGCTCCTGAGTGATCCTCCCTCTTCAGTGTCCCAGAATGCTAGAATTACAGGTCTAAGCCACTATGTCCAGCCCAGAATCTTATTTTTAAAAAGTTACCTATGCAATTTTGATGTACACCCAGATTTATGAACTCAATATTAAATCTATCATGGACATTTTGGTCAATGCACTAAACAAGAATCATTGGTTTCTTACTTGTTGGAGTAGGTGTCATACAATCCCACTTTTCCATCATCAGTTCCAAAAGCTAAGCAACCTTCCTTGGTCGGGTGCCAGCACAGCTGAAAAAAAAAAAAAAAAAAGAGTCCTGAATTGAGAATATATAAGAAAAGGATCATAAAGTTAAGGGAATTCTTATGTTATTCTTTATAGGCATTCAAATGGAAAATTTTCTTGCTTTTAATTTCTAATTTCTCTTTAAATGTTGTCATTTAAAAGAGAAAGACAGAATATTAAAGACAAAGTGAAAATCACCTGTAATCTCACTATCTAAAAAAGGCCACTGCCAACTTTATACCTTTTCCCAGACATTCTCATGAATCAACTAGATATATGCAATTGAAAACAGAGAGGTTTAAACACTTAAATGATGTACATGACACACTACAGAGTGGGAATAAAATATTCTAGAACAATTTAGAAAATACGATTTTATTAAGAAAATTTGTAAAGATATCATAAATTATCAACAGAGGCTCTCTGGATTACAATAGTAGGGGATTGCAGTGGACGATGAGAAAGAAATGTTTGCTTTCTTCTATTCTTTTGTATCGTTTAGTTTTCTTTTTAAACCACAAACATTTGCTGCTTTTAGACTAAATAGTTACAACAGAGGTATCACGTCACAGAAAAACAAAAAAATTATACTGTTTTGTAACCTTCATTCAATATTTCTTAATTTGCATTTTTATGAATCCTTTATATCTTTCCATATCAAAGAAAGATTTGTGCTATTTTTTTTTTTTTGAGAGTCTCAAGCTGTTGCCTTGAGTAGAGTACTGTGGTGTTACAACTCACTGCAACCTCCAACTCTTGGGGTTAAGAGATTCTCTTGCCTCGGCCTCCCAAGTAGCTGGGACCACACATGCCCACCACAATGCTTGGCTAATTTGTTGTTGTTACAGTTGTCATTGTTGTTTTAGATGGTACAGGCTGGGTTCAAACCTGCCAGCCTCAAGGTGTATGTGGCCGGCGCCCTAGCCACTGAGCTACAGGTGCTGCCCTATGCTATCATTTTTATTTTTGTTTTTTGAGACAGAGTCTCACTCTGTCACCCTGGGTAGAGTGTTGTGGTGTAATATCTCATAGCAACCTCAAACTCTTGGGCTCAAGTGACCCTCTTGCCTCAGTCTCCTGAGCAGCTGAGACTATAGGTATCTGCCAAAATGCCTGGCTAATTTTTTAATTTTTAGTAGAGATGTGGTTGTACTCTTGCTCAGGCTGATATTGAACCCCTGAGCTCAAGCAATCTACCTGCCACAGCCACCCAGAGTGCTAGGATTACAGGTGTGAGGCACTGCACCCAGCTTTAATAGTCTGGTGCTATTCCAACATGTGCTTATATTATAACAATGTATCTTTTATGAATACATTAAGGTTATTTCTAATCTTAAGGTTATTCATTCAGGTTATTTCTAATTTCTCATCATTAAAAACATGGTGAGATGGACAAAGCCTTTATAATTTTAAACTCTGCATTTGGGAATAAAGGGTTTGAGGGTCTACTTTCCTAGTTTCAAACTTCATTGAAAATACCTTTAAACAACTTTCAATTCCTAATAGAGTTTGTTTAAATGAATAGATATTCTCCATAGAAGAAATATTTGAAAACTTTTCAAAGCAAGTTCAAATAAAGCATCCTTACCGCTGTTACCTTGGACTTGACACCTTGCCAAAAATTTTTCACATCATAGTTGTTCTTTATGGAGAGCGTATTCCATACACGGATCATGCCATCCCCCACACCTATGGCCAAGCAGCCTACGTCCACAGGAGAGAAGGCCAGACTGTAGGCAAACCCACCAAGGGACGGCAGAGTCCAGCAACACTCCAGGGTGGCCATGTCCCAACATTTTATCTGAAAGATTAAAGGTAAGGGCTTACACATAAAAAGGGAAGAAAAATAGAAAAAGGAATCCATTATTTCAAATGGCATAGGCTCAAAGAATGGGTGAGGATTATGTCATTTCAGTCTTCTGGTAGGAATTAGAAAAAGTATCTTTTAGAAAAAAATATCAGCAATAAATTATATAGCTCAAAAAGATTTTGGAATATATATATTCCAAGAGAATAAAATACATTCCAGAGATGTCAAGTGAATTCAGGGTGACAAAACGAATAAAGCAGAACCCATGTTCAGTGGTCCTTCTACTACATTAGGCACTGGTAACCTCATTCAGCAAACTTGGTGGGTAAAGTTATTAGTATAGCAGAAAAATCAAAGACCTGCTATGTTAAAAGTGAAATATCATGTCCAGGGAAGGAAGAGTGATAAGTTTTTTAATTATTGCTTGTTTAACAGAAGGACCTTAGAGAAAATAAAGTCTGTGAAATAAACCTAACTTACCTGCAAAGCAGTAAGGTTATAGACTCTTAAATAAAGCTAATTCTCTCAGAGAGATTTCACCAAGAATAAATGATTTTGGTACCTAAACTATAAAGCAGGATGAGCCATAGTAGAAGGATCTTACACATACCTCCCTAAACATGCCTACTCTCCTTTCATAAGTCTGCTTTAACCAAAAGCAATTTGGTGGTTCCTCAAATTTCCCCTACTCCTATACTATTGATATATTTAGCATCAATCAGTAATGGTGACTCTAAAATTGGGGCCAAGGGTGGGTATGGACTGATGGGTGGTTTGAAAAAGCCTTCTAATTCCATCCAAGTTATAAATGTTGAACACAAACAAGCATTTCTTACATCTCTATCCATGGATGTAGAAAGTAGCAGCTGTTTGTCATCCTCAGTTTGTAAAGGACATAAATTAAACACAATTCTTGAATGATTCTGCCCTTCTGATGAAGCACTGAAGAGGGTATACTTCCGTCTCCAAGACTGGGTGAGATCCCATAGCAGCAGTTCACCTCTGTGAAGGAAGAAATAAGTATTAGTTTCTGCATAAGTGATCTAAAAACAAGTGATTATTATTATTATTATTTTTTTGAGACAGAGCCTCAAGCTATCCCCCTGGGTAGAGTGCCATGGCATCACAGCTCATAGCAACCTCCAACTCCTGGGCTCAAGTGAGTCTCCTGCCTCCACCTCCCAAGTAGCTAGGACCACACGCGCCTGCCACAAGGCCCGGCCATTTTTTGGTTGTAGCCATCATTGTTTGGCGGGCCCGGGCTGGGGATTCGAACCCGCCACCTTAGGTGTACGTGGCTGGTGCCCTAGCCGATTGAGCCACAGGCGCCGAGCCTAAAACAAGTGATTATTGAGCCAGTTTCAAAATAATTTCTGTTAATTGATCCTTTAAGAAAAAAAAAAACGCATATTTTGAAATATGCATAAAATACATCTAGAATACACATAAAAAAATGTGTGTCACTGGTCCCAGAGAAAGGAACCAAGCAGTTAGGGAATACAGAGGTGGGAAGGATGCTTTATTGTTAAATTCTTTCTTTCTTTTTGTTTTTTATCTGAGACAGAGCCTCACTCTGTCACCCTGGGTAGAGTGGTGCCATGGCATCATCTTACCTCATAGCAACTTCGAACTCTTGGGCTCAAGTGATCCTCTTGTCTCAGTGTCCCAAGTAGCTGGGACTACAGGCATCTGCCATGACACCCAGCTAGGTATTCTATTTTAAGTAGAGATAGGGTCTTACTCTTACTCTTGCTCAGTCTGATCTCCAACTCCTGAGCTTAAGCAATACATTCACCTTGGCATCCCAGTATTACAGGCATGAGCCACTGCTCCTGGCTTACTTTCATTTCTTGAATCATATGAATGTATTAGACTATCTTTTAAACAGATTTCTCTAATAGCTATAATTATAAAATATCACCAAAATTTGCCTAGCCCCCAAAACTTTAAGATATATCTCTTTTATGGGGTAGTGAGGGAATAAGACCATAGTTAACATTTTTTGGAAATTTCTACATGCTTTACTATATTTCTTCATTTAAGGGACTCTGTCATTAAAAGCACTTCTAGAAGCAACTAGAAGCAGTTGCTTAATAAATTTTGTTCACTGAATGGCCATAACCATCCTAAGAGATAGAAAATATTAATAACTATCTCCCTTTTCTACGCACAAGTGATAAAGCTCAAAAAAGTCTTGCTCATGAACACAAAGCAAAAGTAACAAGATTGTTCTGAAATTTAGTTCTGCCACCTGACTTCAGAGTCTGCACTACCAGACTATACTTACTTGCTCTTTTTACAACTGTTAGTAGACAGAACAGGTATTAGTTGCATGATTTTCTTATTCCAAATGGCCCATCATAATATAAGCCTTGGCCATTCCTTTCTCCATCTTTTATTATCCATAAAAAAGTAGCCTAGGGGGCAGTGCCTGTGGCTCAGTGGGTAAGGTGCTGGCCCCATGTATCAAGGGTGGCGGGTTCAAACCCAGCCCTGGCCAAAAGTGCAGCAAAAAAATAGCCAGGCATTGTGGCGGGTTCCTGTAGTCCCACCTACTTGGGAGACTGAGGCAGGAGAATTGCCTGAGCCCAGGAGTTGGAGGTTGCTGTGAGCTATGATGCCACAGCATTCTACCGAGGGTGACAAAGTGAGACTCTGTCTCAAAAAAAAAAAAAGTAGCCTAGGAATCCCTGTGGTCAAACAGGAAAAATAAATACGGTAGACTTACAAACCTCTGTAAGTTGCCCACCCAAAGGACTGCAACGAACTGGTCAATAATGGAGGTGGTCTACATAAGGAACTAGGTCTATTGTACTGATACATACATGTGATGCATGTTTGTCTATGAAAATTAGGTCAACTTAAGGAAGTGGTTAACTATGGTGGTTCTATTGCATATCAGAGAAAACAACCAAAAAAAGGCTTACCCAAAACAGCTAGATACCAGCTGTGTTGGCTGATTACTGGACCAATGGAGTGTCAACCAAAGACGCTCCTTAACAGTTGGATCTATACCCCCTCCTCTTCTTTTCAGAAAGGGCAATTTCAAAGTCATCACTCCTGCAGATTAAGAGAAGGTCAATGGGCACTCAAGACAATGAAAGTATAGGCGTGAAGTCACCAGCAATTCACAATACGCAGTCCACGGTTTAAAAGTTTATTAGTCTGGTTACGTAGAATTTAGATGGAAATTCAGTCATGGAAGTATCATTATAAGTAGTGGTTATAAAAGTCTAACTACATTAAGATCAAATAAGCTTTTGTAGCCTGTCACACATATTAAGAATATTTTTTATCTGGGAAAATGTGCTCCCAACTAGAATTGACAACCCGTGTGGTAACCTAACTATGTTGTATACCATAAAGTGGTAACACAACTCCAAAGTTGGAAAGACAGAGGTTGAGATTACTTCTTTTAGTTGGCAAGAAATCCAACAAAGAGGAAAAATTCGGCAGTCAACATGTAGCTAGGGAGTATCTCCACAAAACACACTACTAAACCAGTGTTGTTTTTTTTTTTTTCTTGAGACAAAGTCTCCCTATATTGCCCTTGATAGAGTGCTATGGCATCACAGCTCATAGCAACCTCAAACTCTTGAGCTTAAGTGATTCTCTTGTCTCAGCCTCCCAAGCAACTGGGACTACAGGCCACAATGACCGGCTATTTCTGTCATTGTTGTTCAGCAGGCTAGGCCTGGGTTTGAACCCGCCAGCCTCGGTGTATATGGCCGAACCCTAACCATTAATCTATACCATGTCTTCAAATATACTATTAGTTACCACTGATGAACCACAGGTGAAGCTTTTAAAAATAAATATGCCAGCACCTGACTCCTAGAGGTTCTAATTCAGTAGATTGCATGTGGGATCTAGAAATCTACATTTTCCAAAAACTCTCCATATAACTCCGGTGTACAACCACAATTAAGAGCCATTGTACTAGATATACATTAACTTTAGAGATTATCCTTCTGAAGGGATTCACAACCTGATGCTTCCATAGTATGTCCAAACATAGTCCACAAACCTTAAAAAAGTTCTGTCTTCAAATATACTATTAGTTACCATTGATGAAGCCAGTGGAGTGGGAGGAGGAATAGAGTCACTGTTTAATGGGTGTAGAATTTCAGTTTTGTAAGATTGAAAAGAATTCTGAAGACAGATGGTGATGTGGTGCATAACATTATGAATATATTTAAAATCACTTAAAGGTACATTTAGATCTGATTAAGATGATAAATTTTATAACATGCTGTATGTATTTTTACCACAATTTTAAAAACTGGGGTAAAAAAGTAGAGAAAGAGAGGCCACTAAAAAGAGAAAAGTGGTATATTTTATTACAAAGGTAATGTTCTCCCTGGAGATTCTCTCAATTTATAAACTTAAAGTTTATAAAAGTTGTGTTCAAAAAGAAGGTTGGGAAAGGTAAATAACTGAGGGTCTCCATAATTTGAATAAACTGAGCTTTTACATTTAAACATATGCTTCTGTGCTGGGCGTATATTATTTATTCTGCATTTGAGTATTAAAAGCGCTAACTCCAGAGACCTCTTCCGTTCTTGTGATCCAGATCTTGCTATGTTCTAATATTCCTGTTCCTATAACAAATATCTTGCTCTCCATAGCAAATCGTAATCCTTCTACAAAGCAGGGATTCTTTCTTCTCCTACCATTGATCAGAAACTCTCATCTCCAACTGTTTAGAGTACAGAGAATTCTACTAGCTCAGGCTCAATCGGGGAAGTAAACCTCTGGCCAGAAAAGTAAGGAACTACTTTCAGACAGAACACACCCTCAGTACAAGATGACAGAACAAAAGCTTCTACTTCTATGGGATTGACACAGGTGACATTACAATAAGAAACATCAAATATCAATTTTACCTCGGTCTCTAGAGCAGCTCCATATTCGAATGGTTTGATCTTTGCTTCCAGTGGCTAAGAAACAGCCTTTTGTTACTGCAGTTTGTGTTGTAACTTTCCCATTAGGAATTTCAGGTTCTTCTATGAAAGAGATGGTAATTTCATATTTAATTTTCATTAAACTTGTACTTGTCAAAGAAAAATTAGTTTGCAAGGACCCATAAAACTTAGCTATTTCTTTTTATAGGTCTGATCGATAAAATCTAAAGTTTTACATAGAATTCATGATACAATTTTATCCACTTTGTTTTTCACTTCTAATGAGTACTGAACCCTCCCTTAAATCATCTCTACCTGAATTTTCTTCTTGATTTATGGATAAACAATCTTCACCAGGCAAGGGACACCAGACTATGGAATGGATTTCATCATCATGGCCTCGAAACCTGTGAATAACTTCTCCTTTCTTACTGATGTCAATTACAACTACTATGCCATCCTTGTAGCTGGAAAAAAGAGAGATAAATATCACAGAAAATGAACAGTCTCTCTACAAAACATTTTGGCTTAGGAGTTACCATTGTGTTTTTTTTTTTTTTTGAGACAGAGTCTCACTATGTTGCCCTTGGTAGAGTGCTGTGGCATTACAGCTCATAATAACCTCAAACTCTTGGGCTTAAGAAATTATCTTGCCTCAGCCTCCCAAGTAGCTGGGACTTCAGGCACCCGACTGGCTATTTTTTTTTTTTTTTTTTGTTCTTGTTGTTGCAGTTGTTATTGCTTAACAGGCCCAAGCTGGTTATGAACCTGCCAGCCTTGGTGTATGTGGCTGGTGCCGTAACCACTGTGCTAGGGGAGCTGAACCCATTGTGCATTTTTTTTTTTAGAGACACAGTCTCACTTTGTCGCCCTTGGTATCACAACTCACAGCAACCTCCAGTTCTGGGGCTTAGGCGCTTCTCTTGTCTCAGCCTCCCAAGTAGCTGGGACTATAGGCGCCCACCACAATGCCTGGCTATTTTTTTTGCTACAATTTTGACTGGGGCTGGGTTTGAACCTGCCACCTTCAGTATATGGCGCCTGCGCCCTACTCACTGAGTCATAGGCGCTGCCCCACATTGTGCATTTTTAAAAGGTGCATTTGAGATGGGGAAGAAGAAAGAGAACAAAAACTGATTTTGTTTTGTCCTTTTTCTAAAGCGCTCCTTTTATGCTTCCTGGTTTTAAAATAATTTTCCATCATAAAACTCTTGTCCCTAAGTAATAATGGATATGCTGCCTGGTACAAAGCTCAAACAGTAGAATATACTTTTGTTCTAAGAGAACTTATAGAAAAATGGTTCATATAGGGATACAGCAACTCTTCTAATTAGAAACAAATTTGTCCTAGTGTACTGAAAAAAAAAAAATCTCCTTTTGACAAGTGATACTACTTTTTTATCTGTGACCTTAACAAAAGCTACAGAACTCTTTACTCCAGACCTGCATATTCCAAGATTGTCATTTTATGAATTTAGAAGAAACTGAGAAATTCTAATAGCTTCTAAAACATGAATTATTTCAGATACTTAAGAAGGTATCTACCACACAGTTTAAGAAAAAAACAATTACCGAGAGAGCTGAAGTCCCCTGAATATCCCACCTCAATCAAATCTCTCTCCTCCTCAGACCTCTTTCTTCTCTTCCTTTACCCAGCGGTAAATCACTATTTGTGATTTACTATTTGTAAATTTGTGTTAAATCATTCCTAGCCTTTCTTTGTATATATTCCTAATACATACCACAATACAGCAGAACCGCCGAAGTCAATCACCTCCCTAAATCGACTACCTCCTTAAGTTGACCTAATTTTCTCAGACTGCACATAGACCACTTATACTCAATGAACGTTACTTATGTTGTCCACTTCTGGATGTTGGCCAGTCTGTTACAGTCTCTTAGGTGGTCAATTTACAGAGGTTCTATTGGGTGTAAAATACATAATATATGTTTTAAAACGTCATATAAATAGTATTATGTAATCTGTCTTTCTGCAGCTTGCTTTTTTCACTCATTCTGTTTGTGAGTCATCCAGGTTGATACCCGTAACTCTGTACCTGGTCTCTAATCATTCATACTATTATATCAGTATTACATTATGCAAATACGCCACAATTTATTCATTTTCCTTTTGAAGGGCTTCCATTTTTTTGCTATAACAAACATTGCTGTTCATTTTCATTTTTTTTTTTTGAGACAGAGTCTCACTATGTCACCCTGGGTTCAGAGTGCTGTGGCGTCACAGCTCACAGCAACCTCAAACTCTTGGGCTTAAGCAATTCTCAGCCTCCCAAGTAGCTGTGACTACAGGTGCCTGCCACAATGCTGGGCTATTTTTTGGTTGTAGTTCTTATTGTCATTTGGCAAGCCTAGGCTGGATGTGAACCTGCCAGCTCCGGTGTATGTGTCTGGTGCCCTAGCCACTGAGTACAGGCACTGAGCCTGTTCATTTTCTTTTATACACATTCAAATAATTTTAGGTTTGATGTCTAGTAATATAACTGGCAGGAGGTAAGATGTGTACATCATTTGCTTTATTGGAAAGTACAAAACTGCACTCTGCAAAAAGGATCTATCTATTTATACTTTCTATACATCATACAACTATACAAGGGAAAATAGAGGGCAGCACCTGTGGCTCAAAGGAGTAGGGTGCTGGCCCCATATGCCAGAGCTGGTGGGTTCACACCCAGCCTCAGCCAAAAACTAGGAAAAAAAAAAGAAAAGAAAAAAATACAGTACATCAGTCTTCAAAGATTATATATCAAAAATCACCAAGTTATATAATGCAACCGTCATGAAATAGGTAATTGTGAAATTTGAATCAAACTTTGAGGATAATCAATGAAGATTGTCCAAGTAAGTGAGATCTGCTTATTCTCTCCAGTACCTCCACTGCCACATTGCTCCCACTTCACGAGATCACCAATCCACAGACTCTTACATTTTCACTAGCATTCATCTACACTTGCCTCCCTATCCTTCCTCAAAGCTCCACAGATTTCATGATCCATCATTACAATCACTTTTTAAAAACCACTATTAGAACCCTTGTCTCTTTCTCCCTCAAGGATATTCATGGTACAAAACTCCAAAACTGGCTGAATCCAACCATCTCCTTTCTCAATTAGTTTGAGTAGTTTACTTTAAATTTGTGACTTCGATCTTTAGCATGGCACTCAACAGTAAACAACGGACCTACAATTTTCCCTAGTAAGTTCATTTTCCTACACTGTGAGATGACTATTTTCAAACCTTCATCCATTCCAACCGAATACTGAACCTGACTCTACCACTTATGCCTGAGAAAATCAGAAGTCATAAAATGGAATATCCTGCTCTTTCAAATAGTTCTATCTAGCAACTTATTGCTATTTCCATATTCTCAGCTGTTCCATTTGTCGTTTGAATCCAACTTCTCTCTTTTCAACATCACTTATATTTATTAGTTTACTCTTGCAACCAGCTGGCCTTCTTTTTAAGCCTCACTTCCATCAACATAAAAACATGCCCTTGGTATCTTCCATTTAATACCCCTATGATAACATCTACTTCCCATGGCTTCACGTCTACACAAATTTTTACAAGTTTTGTGAAAAAGTTGTCTCTGCCTATCTCCTTTACCTTATCCCCACCCCACTCCCAGTCACTTGAATTTGCTCCAGTCAGACTTTCTCTTTCAACATTCTAGTAAATTTGTTTATGCCAAATCTTTAAACTAGAGGGAACAGATATCTTTGAACAAGAAGTACATGAAGTGGTAAGGAAAAAAAGAATGTTCACTTAGGCAGCTCATGTCAAACAATGCTGATGATCAACAAGGAGACAGATCCCAATGGCACATCACTTTTTTAATCTTAAGGGAAAGCTCAGAACAAGAGGACAAAGCAGAGTCTTCTGATACTATGGGAGTTCATATCATACCCCAAGGACATTATAGTGGGAGAAAAAGGTGAAAGAAGACACTACATTTAGAGGCTGAATGGAGGAAGGAGACATCAACAATGATGAAAATACAGGAAAACAAAGAAACAAAAACAAGCAGTTAATATAGAGTTTCCTTTGAGGAATGAAGGGATGGGAGAAGGTAAAGCAAACATAAAATATGACCATAAACAGAAATAAATCATCATTACATATGGCATAGTACTTACCCAATGGCTATGAAATCTTCATGATGAGGTGAACAAGTAAGACAGAAAATTGTCCTGGGTTCTATAAAGAGGTGCTGGCTGTCACTTCTGTTGAGCCAGTAACAGAACACTACTCCTTTTTCATCTCCAGATACTACTAAGTCCTTTACTTGAGGAGACCAATGCAATGCTGATATTGTATGCTTTAAAACAAAACAAAAATGTATGTTTCTCATTTGCCAATGCTGAACTTTTACTTAATTTTTAACCTGTATCACAAACCGGCATAATGCTAGCTGCATTTGAGGTTCTTAAAAATACCTGGTACTTTTTTTTTTTTTTTATTAAATCATAGCTGTGTACATTAATGCAATCATGGGGTACAAGGTGCTAGTTTTACACACAATTTGAAATGCTTTCATCAAACTGGTCAACATAGCCTTGAAGGCATTTTCTTAGTTATTCTGTTAAGACATTTATATTCTACAGCTGGTACTATTTGTATAACAACACTGTAGTAACAAAATTATGTGAAAATTTAAACTACTGGGGACCAAAAAATTATTAGCATATTTGTCTTCTTTTAATAGCTTAACGAAAAGTTCTTTCAAAGATTAAGCAAGTCTTTCCGTTTCCTTTGTTTGTTCTCTGAATATTCAAAGTAGGTATGTCAAGTAACCATTTAGTTTAAAAATGAGTTTCATTCACTCATTTACAATTTATATCACAAATCTATCTTATGTAAATGACCAGAGAGTAAACGTTGTAGACTGTGAAGGCCATACTGTTCTTGTTTCATCTATTCCACTGCTGCAGCATGAAAGCAGCCACTGATAATACTCAAATGGATAAAACTATTTGCAAAAACAGGTGGCAGGGCACTTTGTCCGGCAGGTTTATATGCATCTCCTCTCAAAAAGCTGAGACACATACTATATATGATTTCTTATCTAATTAACAAACACAATTACACAAGTTGCTCTTGCACAGATGAGCTAGCAAAACTATACTCCAAACAGAAGAACCCTCAGCACAGTCATACAAAAAAAGTCTGAGAAATCAGTAAGCCACAATACCTGATGAAGCGCGTGTTCTGTCACAACTGTTTTTGTCTCTACATCCCAGATTTTCACAGTACCATCATCAGAGCTGGTGGCACAGAGGTTGTACTGACCAGGGTGATGAGAAAATGTGAAGCCAGATACTCTATCCGTGTGTCCCACCAACTCTCCTATGACTTCAAGCAAAATGAGACCTTAGGTTACTTAAAGGGCTAGAGGAAATTCCTCATAGAATCCGTGTTGTTGGACGATGAGTAAACAAATGCGGTGGAGTTGCTATGTATAACAAAAGTATCCACGGACTCGCTACCAGAACTCCCAAGTGCTAGCAGGACACTTCAGATATGTCATTGTATCTCTTGACCTCAGCCCTCTAAACTGTAAAATGATGTTGAATCCTGTGCTGTACTTAACTCACAGGCTGGGAAGCAGCTCAAATGAAGACTGCTAAAGTGCTTTTTTTTTTTTTTTTGAGACTTTTTTTAAGACTTTGGGTCTTAACTATGAGCTCACAGCAAACTCAAACTCCTGGGCTTAGGCGATTCTCTTGTCTCAGCCTCCCGAGTAGCTGAATTACAGGGGCCTGCCACAATGCCCGGCTTTTTTTTTTTTTTTTTGGTTGCAGTTACCATTGTTGTTTAGCAGGTCCGGGCGGGGCTCGAACCCTCCAGCTTCTGTGTACGTGGCCGGCGCCCTACTCACTGAGCCATGGGCGCCGAGCCTAAAGCGTCTCTTATTTAAATCTAAAAGTCGTTTAGAATAGAATAAATTAGAATAGAGAAGTCGCTTAGAATAAAGTATCTAGCACATGGGAATCCAAGGTACAGCCAAAGCCTAGTTTGGAGTTTGAAAGCATCTAGCTCAATCCACTCATCACATATCGGCAGGACCTTACTTAAAGTCTGAGCTGTAGGCAGGCCCTAATTCCAAGAAGGTTACCAGAGGACTAGCGCGCACTACGTAGGCGAAGGAAGCCTTAAATGTTCTAAATGGCCAGGTCTAGACGAGGCTAACTTCAGTAAGCCAGCGGTCCCCACGTGCAAGCCAGGAGGCGGGACAGCTAGGCTACACTCCGGTGTAGCTCACTCTAGGAGACCAAGACGGAACGCAAATCAGCTCGGCGGCTAAGGGCAGACTCTTCCCCCTACCTGGGCCTTAATTTTCCTGTCTGTAGAAACAGGAGTGTCTAGAGATGCTCACTCGGCGACTCGGGTTAGTGCAGGAAGGCTAGGGCCCACAGATGGGGAGTTACCTCGAAACTGGGGAGTCCCAGGGATCGCGCCGGCGCCCGGGCCCACGCGGACAAGGAAGACGGAGGTACGCGCCGCGAAGCCGAAGAGGCCCCCGGGCACCGCATCGCTGCAGCGGGCGCAGTACCAGTTGGGGGAAGGAGGCAGCGTCCGCGGCTCCTGCCCCATTGCTACAGGCCGCCGGAGGTGAAGGAAGCAGCCACTGGGGGAGGCCGTACGCAGCCCCACGCCGGGGTGGGCGGGATGACTCTGAGCTCCGCCTCCTCGGGTTGCAGCTACGGCGCTTACCGAAGCCCAAACAGCACCGCGCACTCGGTTCACGCAAACGCCGAAATGAGAAGGGCGGGGCCGCGTGCGCAGAGCTCTGCTCCCCAGCCTAGCTTGCGGCGCGAGGTTCCCCCCAAACCTAGCGAGCGCCTGGTGTTGTCGAAGCCCAGACCCAAGGCATCCTTCACTTTGCACAGCAAGACACAAAAGGATCGGTGGAGCTGCCTCCCCACACTGTCAGTTTATTCTTCGGATTTGTTTAACTGCTATCCGGTTCAGTTATCTTTTTAACGCTGTGTGCCAGGGCGCTTCGCTAGTTATGGAGATGATCGAAAGATACACACAAGAAGCCAATAAACAAAGGATAAAATTGCGACTCTGAAATAAAAATGGAAAAGAACAATTTCTGTAACTGGGTGGAAATTTTGGCTCTGGATACTTGGTGCTCAAAGATTAAAGAGAAGGAAATGGAGTTACTTGTGATTTGCTTGATTGAGCGCCAATTTGTGTGGGAAGCCTGTGTGACAAGTGCTGTGGAAGAAAAAGAGTAGAAGTTTCATCCCAACGTTCAGCATGCTAAAATGCTCAGATTATGCACTATGTCTGTATTGCTTGTTTACAATGGATACCTGGCACTCCTGCATGTGTAGCAAACGGAAACATAAAATACTTAACTTAAATGTAGAGAGGTCAAATATATATTTGGATGCGTCTAGGGGCACCGATTTTGGAGGCACCCAGCCCCGGACTGACCACTTGCCAGTCGTTAACTAAGAGACTTTAATCAAATGATAATCCATGACTTATTGGATTGGTGTCAGGAGTAAATGAAATTAAGCGAAATGCCTGCCAGATAAATATGATAACTAAGTGCCTGATGAATATTAACTCTTTTTGATCTCTTCGAGATCATACATCACATCTGAACTATTCGTTCTTTAAAAGAGGTTTCACCCGATTTCAAGTGATCTTTACAATGAATTTATGCCATAGAGGTAGTTATAACAAGAAAAACGAGACACCGCTCCTCTCCCCCGGAGTTAGGTGGGTTGTTCAAGATTTCTGTTCCCTACGCCTTTCAAGAGGATCGCTCGAGCCCAAGAGTTTGAGGTTGCTATGAGCTATGACGCCAGGGCACTCTACCCAGGGCGACAACGTGAGACTACGTCTCAAAAAAAAAAAAAACCCAAACAAAAAAAACATTTGTGAGGTAAGGTTTCACAATTTTTCTGGACCCCGGTGAATTTACAGAAGCCCAGTAATTTCTGGCCTTTATTAAGTCATTCATTTGCAAGCGTGGTCTGACCACAGCGTGAGCAACCGCCGCGTATTCGCGGGCTCCATGACAACCCTTTGGGGGCTCAAGTCCGTTGGGCTCCCTATCCCGAGGAAAGCAGGAGTATTGCGCGTGCGTAGTCCCTAGACGTTTGAACTCGTCGGCTTCCGTAGAGGAAGGCAGAAAGATGGCGGTGGCAGTCCTGACACAGTTGGGTAAGGATCTATTTGTGGTAAAGCACCTAGTGGGAGTCGAGGTGGAGTCTGAGTTGACCGTTTGCGTTGATGTTGCAGGTGCGTTGTGGACACAGAACCTGAGGAACTCGGGGAAGCTGGCCTTGGGGTAAGTCTTTCGCCTCGGAGTTTCAGAAGGGCCCGAGGCTTCTTACTAGTCGGTCAGTCAATTAAGTCCTTTACTGAGCGCCGGTGTCCGGGATTGTGCGTTAAAGCTCTGGAGCCAGTGAAGCGAACAAAACAGTCTCTGCTTTGTCTCCCTATTTTTCTGCCACTAGTTAGATAGTCCTTCAGGAATCAGAATTACCCATTGCCCAAGGGCCATGAGCAAAGTGGTTTCTGGAACACTCTCCTCTGATTTTTCTGGACGTAGACTATTTCATCTCCACATGGACTCGTTCAACTTTTCTGGTTGCCTCTCGTTACTTGCTTACGTGGGCAGGGACTGTGTTGTAGACAATCGTGGTTTAATTTACTTTGTACCTGGCACTGTGTTAAGTGCTCTATCTGCATTATCTCATTCTTATATTACGAGTAGTTACTGTTATACCCCCTTTTCAGACAAGGAAATTGAAGCCCTCCAATGTAAAATAACTTGTCCAAGGCCATTCAGTTATAGGAAGTTTTGGAGCTTTATACTGTACTCTTTAGAGCATGCTGTGACGTTAGGACAAAACCCTTCTTTTAAAGTTAGAGAGTGCAGTCTAGCTAGACATTTCTCTGGGATAATTTCCTTTATTGTCTCTTTTCTGTTTAGAGATAGATAATCTGTAAATTTTCTGGTTGGCGAATTTGTTAGCATTTTCTTGGTTTAGTTCGTAGACTTTTGAGACGGATAAGTTAGATATGAATCCACTTTAACAGTGTGTTTTGTAAAAGCTATTTATTCTTTCTAAGGTTTAGTTATCTTTTATGTGATAGAAGAGTAATATTAGTGCCTATCATAGATTCTTTTATAGTGAGGGTTAAATGAGTAACACATGATGCGTCTAGTACATGTATGGCAAGTAATACTTTCACTCTAAATCCTAGCTGTCCTTAGTGTTTCTGTTATTATAAATTATTATTGAATTCCTATCATATTTAGCCCTGTCCTAGTTTTTTGAGTCCCAGGGGGATGAGAGGTGAGTTAATGAAGAAAATAGGAAACACTTATGCTTAGCGTTTACCTGTACTTTGCTTTCTTAGAGTTATCTTCTATCACTCCATACCTAGCCATAATAATTTACTTACTTTTTCTGAATATGCTGTTTATTTACTGCTTCTTGGTTTTTCCTGTTATACTCTTGCTTCCTGTTTATAACAGCAATCCTGCACATTGTTTAAACTCCTGTTTCCCTTTCAGGAAGTTTTCTCAACTCTTTCTAAAATGGAAAGAAGCTCATTTCTCCTTCCTTTTTGCATTTGTGTCTTCTATAATGGCTTCATGTGCCTGTGCCCTTTACTAGCTTACATGTCTTTGAGAGGTAGAGGCAGTTCATGTTCCTTTTTATAGTGGCAGCATGGGATTTTACACAAAATAAATATTTTAATAATGTTTGATTTGAGTTGCCTGGCACTAACTTATGTTAGGAATCTCTGAACAAGAAACTTAAGCAGTCTGTCTTTAGTCTTTTCATCTGTGTCATGATAAAAGAATGTAGGATTTTGCTAGATAAGCTTTATGACTCTTTACATTTCTGAGTAGGGCACCAGCCACATACACCGGAGCTGGTGGGTTTGAACCCAGCCCAGGCCTGCCAACCGACAATGACAATTGCAACCAAAAAATAGGCGGGCATTGTGGTAGGCGCCTGTAGTCCCAGCTACTTGGGAGGCTGAGGCAGGAGAATCGCTTAAGCCCAAGAGTTTGAGGTTGCTGGGAGCTGTGATGCCATGGTACTCTACCGAGGGCAACATAGTGAGACTCTGTCTCAAAAAAAAAAAAAGAAATGTGCCACCTATGCCTATATTCTTCAGAGTTTTAATTAGAAAGGGATGTTGAATTTTATTGAATGCTTTTTCTGCATCTGTTCAGAGGATCACATCAGTGTCCATATAATCCTTCTTTCTTACTTTGTTTTTGCTTCTGTTGATATGGTGAATTACATTTATGGATTTGCAGTATGTTAAACCAGTCTTACATCCCTGGGATGAAACCTACTTGATCGTATATCTGAATTTTTTAATGAGAAGCTATAATCTATTGGCTAGGGTCTTATTGAGAATTTTTGCATCTATATTCTTTAGTGAAATTGGTCTGAATTTCTCCTCTTTGGTTGGATCTTTTCCTGGTTTTGGTATCCGGGTGATCTTTGCTTCTAGAACATGTTGGGGAAGATTCATTCTTAATTTTTTGGAATAGTCTCTGTGGTATGGGTGTAAGCTCTTCTTTGAAGGTTTCATAGAATTCTGGTGTAAAGCCATCTGGACCAGGGCATTTTTTGTTGGGAGGTTTTTTTTTAATTTTTATTGTTTCTGTTTCTTTGATCTCAGTGTTTGAAATCGCTCTGTTCAGGAGATCTATTTCTTCTTGATTAAGTCTAGGGAGAGGGTATGATTGCAAGTATTGATCCATTTCTTCAACACTGTCAGATTTCTGGGTGTAGAGTTTCTTGTAGTATTCATAGATAATCTCTTGTATCTCTGTGGCATTTGTTGTCATTTCCCCTTTATTGTTTCTGATTGAGGTTACTAGAGATTTTACCTTTCTGTTTCCAGTTAGTTGGCTAAAAGTTTATCTACTTAATTTATTTTTCAAAAAAACAACTTTTGGTTCTGTTAATTTTCTGAATGATTTTTTTGTTTTCAGTTTCATTAATCTCTGATTTAATTTTGGATATTTCTTTTCCTCTGACTAGTTTAGGATTAGATTGTTCTTCTTTTTCCAGTTCTATAAATTGGTTTGTGAGTATGTTGATGCGCCCACTTTCTTTTTCTTTTTTTCGAAGGTAGGCATCTAGTGCAATAAATTTTCTTCTCAGGACTGCTTTTGCTGTATCCCACAGGTTTTGGTAAGTTGTGTTTTCATTGTTGTTATGCTTGAGGAATTTAACAATTTCTTGTTTTATCTCTTCCTGAACTATCATTCAGCATAAGGTTATTTAATTTCCATGCCTCTCTGTGGGGATGCATGTTTTGGTTGGAGTTAAGTTCCACCTTTAAAGCTTTGTGGTCTGAGAAGAGACAAAGTATAATTTCTGTTCCTTTAATTTTGCTGAGGTTTGATTTGTATCCTAGGATTTGCTCTGTTTTGGAGTATATGCCATGGGCTGATGAGGAAAAAAGTATATTCTTTTGTTTTGGGATGGTATGTTTTATGTATGTTAATTAACCCCATTTGTTCTAGGGTCACATTTGAGTCCTTTGTATTCTTGTTTAGTTTCTGTTTAGAGGATTTGTCCAGTTCTGTGAGATGTGGGTTAAGGTCCTTGGCTCTTACGGTATTACGGGATATCATATTGCCCAGTCCCCTCAAGGTCTGTTTCATAAGTCTGGGAGCATTTAAGATAGGTGCATAAATATTTAAAATTGAGATGTCTTCTTGTTGTATTGTTTCTTTGATCAGTGTCAGAGAAATGTCCATCTTTGTCTTTCTTGACTATAGTTGCTTTGAATCCGCTTGTATCTGAGAATAAGATTGTAACCCCTCCTTTTTTCTGATTTCCATTTGCTTGAAATGCTATTTTCCATCTCTTAACCCTGAATCTTGATTTGTCTTTCAGGGCTAAGTGTGTCTCCTGGAGACAACATAAGGATGGCTTATGCTTTTTTTTTTTTTTTTTTTTTTTTTGAGGCAAAGCCTCAAGCTGTCCCTCTGGGTAGAGTCCTGTGGCATCACAGCTCACAGCAACCTCCAACTCCTGGGCTCAAGCGAGTCTCCTGCCTTCACCTCCCAAGTAGCTGGGACCACAGGCGCCCGCCACAACACCCGGCTATTTTTTTGTTGCAGCAGTCATTATTGTTTGGTGGCCCGGGCTGGATTCGAACCTGCCACCTTAGGTGTATGTGGCTGGCGCCTTAGCCACTTGAGCCACAGGCGCCAAGCTGCTTATGCTTTTTTATCCAATTAGCCTGTGCCTCTTCAGTGGGGAATTCAATCCATTGACTTTATTGAGAGTATCAATAAGTATGGTAGAATTTTATCATGTTATTTATTTATTTATTTATTTATTTGAGACAGAGCCTCAAGCTATCCCCCTGGGTAGAGTGCCATGGCATCACAGCTCATAGAAACCTCCAACTCCTGGGCTCAAGCGAGTCTCCTGCCTCCGCCTCCCAAGTAGCTGGGACCACAGGGGCCCGCCACAACGCCCGGCCATTTTTTGGTTGCAGCCAT
>CAUYQV010121170.1:0-10152 GCA_963574575.1 Galagoides demidoff
AAAAAAATAGTCAGGTGTTACAGTGGGTGCCTATACTCCCAGCTACTTGGGAGGCTGAGGAAAGAGAATTGCTTAAGCCCAAGAGTTTGAGGTTATTGGGCAGTGCCTGTGACTCAGTGAGTAGGTCATTGGCCCCATATACTGAGGGTGGCAGGTTCAAACCCAGCGCTGGCCAAACTGCAACAAAAAATAGCCAGATGTTGTGGTGGGTGCCTGTGGTCCCAGCTACTCAGGAGGCTGAGGCAAGAGAATCGCCTAAGCCCAAAAGCTGGAGGTTGCTGTGAGCTGTGATGCCAAAGCACTCTACTGAGAGCAATGAAGTGAGACTCTGTCTCTAAAAAAAAAAAAAGAGAAAGAAAAAGAGTTTGAGGTTGCTGTGATCTGTTATGCCACAGCACTCTATCCAGAGTGACATAGTGAGACTCTGTCTCAAAAAAAAAAAAAGAAAAGAGATATACAATTTTCTGTGAATGGAAAAAGTTTGCAGGTACACAAAACTTTTAACAATAGGTATTCTGGGGTGAAATGTTCATTTATTACTTATATATTTTGAATTTATTTGACTTTATATGTGGAGCATTGCTAAATATTGTTAGGTTATATCGAAAGTATTTCCTGTGTTGCTATATACTTTTTAGTTGCCATCATTTTAAATGTTGCATAATTTTTTTTTTTTTGAGACAGAGTCTCACTGTGTCACCCTTGGTAGAGTGCTATGGCATCATCACTTGCAGCAAACTCAAACTCCTGGGCTTAAGTGATTCTCTTGCCTCGCCTCCCAGGTAGCTGGGACTATAGAAACCCACAACAACGCCTGGCTATTTTTAGAGACAAAATTTCACTCCAGCTCAGGCTGGTCTGGAACCTATGAGCATCTACCTTGGCCTCCCAAGTACTAGGATTATAGGTGTGAGCCAAGGCGCCCAGCTGTGAAAAGCATTTCTAATGCGTACAGCTTTTTTCTCCTTTTTGGATTATTTGCTTAGGATCTTTCTTCAGTGATTGAATCATTAGGGTTGAACATTTCTATGATTCATGAATAATTTTGATCATAATGCTAACTCTAGTGGCTGTCCTTATTTCTTTTCTTTTTTTTTTTTTTTTTGAGACAGAGCCTCAAACTGTCCCCCTGGGTAGAGTGCCATGGCATCACAGCTCACAGCAACCTCCAACTCCTAGGCTCAAGCGAGTCTCCTGCCTCAGCCTCCCAAGTAGCTGGGACCACAGGTGCCCACACAACACCTGGCTATTTTTTTGGTTGCAGCCATCATTGTTGTTTGGCGGGCCTGGGCTGGATGCCAACCCACCAGCTCAGGTGTACGTGACTGGCACCTTAGCCACTTGAGCCACAGGCGCCAAGCCAGGCTGTCCCTATTTCTTCTCCCATCTGAAACAGCAGGGCACCCAGCTCTAACACTATGCCTCAGTAGCCAGCCCATTAACTAATCTAACAGGTTAAAGAAATAGTATATCTCCCTGTTTTAATTTGTATTTCTTTGGTCACTAGTACCTCAGAACTTTCTTTCTTTCTTTCTCTCTCTCTCTTTCTCTCTTTCTTTTTTTTGAGACAGAGTCTCACTTTGTCACCCTGGGTAGAGTGTCATGGTGTCACAGCTCAAAGCAACCTCAAACTCTTGGGCTTAAGTGATTCTCTTGCCTCAGCCTCCCAAGTAGAGGGGACTACAGGTGCCCTCCACAACGCCCGGCTATTTTTTGGTTGCAGTTGTCACTATTGTTTAGCAGGCCCAGGCCAGTTTGAACCCACCAGCCTTGGTATATGTGGCTGGCACTCTACTCACTGAGCTATGGGCACCAAGCCAAGAACATTTTTCATGTTTCTTAATTCTTTTTTTTTCCTTTTTTCTTTTTTTTGGTGGGGTAGGGGAGACAGAGTCTCACTATGTCACCCTTGGTAGAGCTGTGGTGTCACAGCTCACAGCAACCTCAAACTCCTGGGCTTAAGTGATTCTCTTGCCTCAGCCTCCCAAGTAGCTGGGACTACGGGAGCCCACCACAACACCCAGCTATTTTTTGCTGAAGTTGTCATTCTTGTTTACAGCTGGCAGGGTTTAAACCAGCTAGTGTGGCCTGCACCCTACCCACTGAGCCACAGGTACCGCCCTAACTTTTCCTTTTGTTCCTTGTTTATTGGATGAGATCAAGTTATCTGGGTTTTATTTTATTTTTCATCAATGAGTGACACAGTTGTTTGGGTTTTCCACCCACGGGAAGGCAGCATGTGTTCCTAAATAGCTGTGACTGTGTATAGTGAAGTCACGCTTATGTAACTGCTGCTTGGCACCTTGCCTCTATTGTTCTCCCAGGTATAAATACAAGTGTACAGGACCTTCCCTTTGTGCAGATTGAATACTAGAGATTAGGGACTATGGATTGTGAACTTTCCATGTAGCCCAGCTCCCAGCCACCAGGAGCTGGATAAAGGTACACCTCTCAGGTAACTTAACGCACCAGCCATCCACAAGCTGTATAAAGACATATTACACCTTTCTTCCAGTGCCTGAATTACTCTCCAACCTGTCTGAATTAGAATACTTGAATTACAGGGTCTTAACTCCATTACCCAGGCTAGAGGGTAGAGGTGTGATTGAACGCCTTCCTGGGCTCAAGCAATCCTATCCCTTAGCCTCCTGAGTAGCTGGGACTACAGGTGCAGGCCACCATGCCTGGCTAATTTTTCTTCTTTTTTTTAGAGGCAGGTTTTGCTACGTTGCCTGGGATGATCTCAAACTCCTGGGCTTAAGCAGTCCTCCCTCCTCTGCCTCCTGAATTGCTGAGATTATAGGCTTGAGCCACTACATCTAGTTTTATGGGGGGGTTTTTGTTGACAAAGGACAAAAAACCTTGAAATCTTCTTAACTTTTCCTTTTTCCTTTCTTTCTTTTTTTTTAGACGGAGTGTCACTTTGTCACCCTCAGTAGAGTGCTGTGGCATCACAGCTCATGGCAACCTCCAACTCTTGGGCTTAGGCGACTCTCTTGCCTCAGCCTCCTGAGTAGCTGGGACTACAGGCACCCGCCACAATGCCCAGTTATTTGTGTTGCAGTTGTCACTGCTATTTTAGCTGGCCGGGGCTGGGTTCAAACCCACCACCCTTGGTATGTGTGGCCACAGGCACAGCCCTAACTTTTCCTTTTGTTCCTTGCCCTTCTCCCAAACCAATTAGTAGCCTATTAATTATCCCTCTAATTAATTCTTGAATCCTTCTTCTAACTTTATTACCATCACCCTTCTTCGGGTTTTATAATAAAAATCTATAGTTTTGTCTGTCATGCAACCTCCTTGTGGGAACTATTCATATGGTTCCCACCAAAGAGTCCATGTCCATATTTGACCTTTTCCACCTGCCTGTGGTTGGTTGGGATAGGGGCAGTCATCTGGCCCAAAGAGTGTCTTTTTTTTGGAGACAGAGTCTCACTCAGTTGCCCTTGGTACAGTGCTATGGTGTCACAGCTTATAGCAACCTCAAAGACTTGGGCTCAAGTGAGTCTCTTGCCTGAACCTCCCTGAGTAGCTGGGACTGCTTGGTGCCCACCACAACGCCCAGCTATTTTTAGAGATGGGGTCTCGCTCTTGCTCAGGCTTATCTTAAACCGCTGAGCTCAAGCACTCCATGGGCCTTGGCCTCCCAGCGTGCTAGGATTTCAGGTGTGAGCCACCTCGCCCTCCTTCATTGTCTTTTGATGGATGATTGATAGGCATTAATTCTCATAGTTTATATGCACTATTAAGATTGAATCAGCGGCCAGAGGAACAGAGTCTATGCCATGTAAGTTGAAGATATTTTATACAGGAAGGTAGTTACAAATAGAATGGAAATGAAACAGAGAATTGAACAGTGGGAAGTCTCTACAACCCCCCACCCCCATAGGGCTGGAGAATAAGCAAAGGAGGTGGCTGAGCAGAGCCTATGAGCTGGGACCACTTAGTAGGAACTGAAACCATAAAGGGAAGGTTTATGTGGGAGCTGAGATTAAGGAGGAAGGGACTCATGAGAGAATAAAATCATGGAAAGGACAGAGCCAATGTTGGCGGTGCTGCCTGAAGCAGAGATCCTCCAATATCTCTTGAATTAATCAAGAATAACCTGATTAGGCCCAGCGCCCATAGGTCAGTGGTTAGGGCCCTGGCCACCTATGCCAGAGCTATTAAGTTTCAACCCAGCCCAAGCCTGCTTAACAACAATGACAACTACAACAAAAAAATAGCTGGGTGTTGTAGCAGGCACCTGTAGTCCCCCAGCTACTTGGGAGACTGAGGTAAGAGAATTGCTTAATCTCAAGAGTTTGAGGTTGCTGTGAGCTGTGAAGCCACAACGGTCTACTGAGGGTGACATAGTGAGACTCTTATCTCAAAACAAATAAACAAACAAACAAAAAACAGATTAGGCTGGGTGAGGTGGCTCACACCTGTAATCCTAGTACTCTGGGATGCCTAAGTGGGTGGATTGCAAGAGTGAGACTCCTGTGTCTACTAAAAATACAAAAATCTAGCCTGTCACTGACCTGATGTTTTACCATGCCTCCTCTTGTAGTGAGTTGCATGGTGGCCTCCCAAAGGATTTAGAGATGTAAAATGCAATTTAGGGTAGCCCTAAATCCAATGCCAAGTGACCTTATAACAGAGGAGAAGGCAATGTGCAGACACAGCAGACATAGAACGATGCTGTCACCAGCCAAGGAGGACCAAGAAGTGCTAGCAGCCACTGGGAGCTAGGGGACAGGCGTGAGTGGAATGGACCCTCCCTCGGAGCCACCCTACCAACATCATCTTTGGACTTCTGATTTCTGGACTACAGAATTATGAGAGGATAAATTTCCATTTTAAACAAACAAACAAACAAAATCTAGCCTGAACTGGTGGCAAGCACCTGTAGTCCCAGCTACTTGGGAGGCAGAAGTAGAGAATCACTTGAGTCCAAGAATTTGAGGCTGCTATGAGCTATGATGCCATGAGTTATGATGGCACTCTAGTCTGGGGCAACAGAGTAAGACTGTCTAAAAAATAAAACAAAATAAAAGTAACTGGATAAGGAAACTTTAGAATGTAACTTGCACGAGCCAATCTTCTGCTATATAGGGCAGAGTGGAGGAAGGGCCAGAAATGGATCTGAGATAAAGAGACAAGCACAATTAATAATGACTAAAGTTTACAAAGATGTTCCCAAGTCTACTAGGATTTTTAAAAAAATTATCCTCAAAATTATAAAACTTTAAAATAGGCTGGGTGCAGTGGCTCACATCTGTAATCCCAGCACTCTGGGAGGCTGAGGCGAGTGGATTGCCTGAGCTCAGGAGTTTGAGACCATCCTGAGCACGAGCGAGACTCTGTCTCTACTTTAAACAGAAAAACTAGCTGGGCTTGTGGAAGGTGTCTGTAGTTCTAGTTACTTTGGAGGCTAAGGCAAGAGGATGGCTTCTGCCCAAGCATTTGAGGTTGCTGTGAGCTATGAAGCTAAGGTACTCTATTGAGGGCAACAAAGTAAACATCTGTCTCAAAAAAAAAAAGAAAAAAATAAATAATAAAATAAAATATTATCAGAAAAACAGTGCCAAGACATATATATATATTTGCAGTTTTTGGCCAGGGGCTGGGTTTGAACCTGCCACCTCCGGCATATGGGGCCCACACCCCACTCCTTTGAGCCACAGGCACCGCCCAAGACCAATATATATACATATATATACACATACAGACAGACATATATATATATATATTTTTTTTTTTTGCAGTTTGGCCAGGTTGAACCTACCACCTCCAGTATATGGGGCCAGCACCCTACTCCTTTGAGCCACAGGCACTGCCCAGGACCAATATTTTTTTTGAGACAGAGTCTCACTATGTTTCCTGGGTAGAGTATTGTGGCCTCATAGCTCACAGCAACCTCAAACTCCTGGGCTTAAGTGATTCTCTTGCCTCAGCTGCCTACATACCTGCAGGTGTCAACCGCAATGCCTGGCTATAGGAACCATTTTAAAACTTGATTTCTGGGCTTGGCACCTGTGGCTCAAGAGCCTAAGGCACCGGCCACATGCACCTGAGCTGGTGGGCTCAAATCCAGCCCGGGCCCACCAAACAATAATGACCGCTGCAACCAAAAATAGCTAGGTGTTGTGGCAGGCACCTGTAGTCCCAGCTACTTGGGAGGTGGAGGCAGGAGACTCACTTGAGCCCAGGAGTTGGAGGTTGCTGTGAGCTGTGATGCTACGGTACTCTACCCAGGGTGACAGCTTGAGGCTCTGTCTCAAAAAAACAAAAACAAATAAACAAAAAAACCCCTTGAGGCTCGGCGCCTGTGGCTCAATTGGCTAAGGCGCCAGCCACGTACACCTAAGGTGGCGGGTTCGAATCCCCAGCCCGGGCCCGCCAAAACAACAATAATGGCTGAAACCAAAAAATGACCGGGCGTTGTGGCGGGCGCCTGTGGTCCCAGCTACTTGGGAGGCGGAGGCAGGAGACTTGCTTGAGCCCAGGAGTTGGAGGTTGCTATGAGCTATGATGCCATGGCACTCTACCCAGGGGGACAGCTTGAGGCTCCGTCTCAAAAAAAAAAAAAAAAAAAAAAGATCACCCTAGGGGTGGCAACTGTAGGGTAGGATGCCAGCCACATACCTGGAAGTTGTGTGGGTTTGAGCCTGGCCTGGACCAGCTAGAACAACAATGACAACTGCAACAAAATAAATGGCCGAACATTGTGGCAGGCGCCTGTGGTCCCAGCTACTTGGGAGGCTGAGATAAGACAATCACTTGGGCCCAGGAGTATGAGATAGCTGTGATACCATTGCACTCTACCCTAGGGTGACAGCTTGAGACTCCTGTCTCCCAAAAAAAAAAGACCAGACTAGGCAACAAAGTAAGACCCCTCCCCATCTCAACAAAATAAAAAATCAGCTGACCGTGATGGTATGCACCTGTAGTCCCAGCTACTTAGAAGGCCTAGGAAGGAGGATTGCTTGAGCCCAGAAGCTGGCGTCTTTTTTTTTTTAGACAGAGTCTCACTATGTCGCCCTGGGTAGAGTGCAGTGGCATCACAGCTCATAGGAACCTCAAACTCTTGGGCTTAAGCAATTCTCTTGCCTCAATCTCCCAAGTAGCTGGGACTACAGGCGCCTGCCATAATGCCCAGCTGTTTTTTGGTGGTTGTTGTCAGGCCTGGTTAGCAGGCTTAGGCCGGGTTCAAACCCACCAGCCCTAGTGCATGTGGCCAGTTGAAAACTGCTCTTTGGCAGGCCCCTGAGTCTTCCCACTGGACAACAGTTTAATCTGTATATTACAGAATGAACTGGAACTGCCCTAGGAGTTTTTGGGTTTTTTTTTTTAGACAGAGCCTCAAGCTGTCCCCTGGGTAGAGTGCCATGGCATCACAACTCACAGCAACCTCCAACTCCTGGGCTCAAGCGAGTCTCCTGCCTCCTCCTCCCAAGTAGCTGGGACCACAGGCACCCACCACAATGCCTGGCTATTTTTGGTTGCAGCCGTCATTGTTGTTTTGGCAGGCCCAGGCTGCATTCAAACCCACCACCTTAGGTGTATGTGGCTGGCGCCTTAGCCACTTGAGCCACAGGTGTCGAGCCCTGTAGCATATCTTAGTGAAGAAATTGACACCGTGGCCAAGGGATGTCCACACTGTCTATGGCAGGGGTCCTCAAACTTTTTAAACAGGGGGCCAGTTCACTGTCCCTCAGACCGTCGGAGGGCCGGACTGCAGGCTCTGGGACGAGTCGGCTACTAAGCATGACAGGCAGCAGTGGCAAAAACACCTGACAGGCCTGATAAATGTCCTAGGCGGGCTATGTGGCCCATAGGTCGTAGTTTGAAGACACCTGGTCTACGGGTTGTAGCAGCTGTAGCCCTCTTAACCCCAGAAAGAAGCTAAAATAGCAGAACAGAAGGGAATAACTCCCCTTGTGGCACCCCTTATTTGGGAGGAATCACTTAAGAATCATGCACCTCAATATACCCAAAAGGAGAAGGAATGGGCTTTATCCACAGACTATTCACTACTTCCATCAGGCTGGCTACAAAATAGAAGTGAACTTTTGCTATTACCTGCCGCAAGCCAATGGAAAATACTTAGAACTTTATATCAGTCTTTTTATTTTGGCACTGAGAGTATCTATCAAATGGCTAAAGCTCTCTTTAATGGAAAAAACTTATTTAAAACCATAAAATAACAAGGACTTGTGAGGTATGTCAGAAAAACATCCCTTTAACTCACCACCTAGCTTCCCCAGGTATACAGAAACAAGGCAAATATCCAGGTGAAGATTGGCAAATGGATTTCACTCACCTCCCTAAAGCACATGGTAGACAATACTTACTGGTATTTGTGGATACTTTTACTAATTGGGTTGAAGCATTCCCTTGTAAGACAGAAAAGGCCCAGGAAGTTGTAAAGGCTTTAGTACATGAAATAGTTTGCTAAGTGATAATGGGCCGGCCTTCAAAGCAGCTGTCCCACAGGGAATATCTAAAGCCCTAGGCATGAAATATCATATCTATGCTGCTCTTGGAGGCCCCAGTCCTCTGGGAAGGTAGAAAAAATGAATGATAAAATCAAAGGACAGTTATGAAAGCTAACTCAAGAGACTCATCTCCCTTGGACTAAGTTACTTTCCATCGTCCTCCTTAGAATGAGAAATTTACCTCAGAAACTCGGTTGTAGCCCATTCAAATCATTATATGGAAGACCCTTTTAAACTAATGATTTATTATTACATAAAGAAACTACCGAATTAGTAAAACATATTACTTCTTTAGCTAAATTTCAACAAATCCTTAAAAACCTCCCAACTACATTTTCACATTCAACACTAAAGGAGCTTTTCTGTCCTGGAGATCTAGTCATGATCAAAACTCTTCCCTCTAATTCACCTTCCCTGACCCCAATTTCGGCAGGTCCCTTTTCTGTTATCTTGTCTTCTACAGCTGTTGAAGTTATGGGAATAGATTCCTGGATACATCATTCATGAGTAAAATCCTAGAACCCATCACCTTCTGCAGAAGCAGACCAAGAAGAGAATCAACTACAGTCCACCTACAGTTGTGAACCTAAATAAGATTTGAAATTATTATTTAGAAGACAGCAAGAAAAGTGTTAATACGGTTTTCTCTCAAAACCAACCCCCCACCTCTCACTATTCTAACCTTGCCTTTTAATGTATTAATCAGATTTATGTCTTTCAGAGACAGTATCATCAAACCACAAATAGTGAAAAGGGTTCCAGCCCAGACCTGACTCTATTGTGGATCCCAGGACCACCGCTCATCTTAAGAGACCCTAACTGTCCCCTTCTATTGATATAGGATTTCCTCATTCCAGCCTGAACAAGGGACCCCAGTTTTCTGGGCCTGGGCAATTTCACAAAGAGAATACATTAACATTTTACCCCAAGCTAGAAGAATCAACCTAAATTTCCATTTACTGTGAAGCTAAGATCAACCTTCTCTGAGGAACCTCTAACTGCTTCCCCATATCACCATCCATCTTCAGCAGGAAGAAGTTTGGAGTGGTCAGCACCCCTTTTCCCCAACAGCAGTTAGAGCTACTATTAGGGGAGGGAGGATTGATACAGGATTCCACCACTTAGGGCTAGACAGGGAGCCCCCACCCCCCACCCTGTTCTCTAGGCCCAGGTAAGCTCAGGGGTCAGACCTGCATTTCCAGGCACAAGCAGATTGCCTTTTTCGGGACAAACTCTGGGCTCTGATAAGATCATGAACAAAGCAGTCTGTGATGGCTTTTTGAGGGGTTCCACCTTGGGTAGGAGCACACACCCTAATCTCTTCTCAGGGACAAAGACTATAAAAGACACGATAACTTCGCCCTAGTGGAGGAGGAACTACATTCATTCATTTGTTAATATACTCACTGATACCTACCAACTACCAGCCTGGTGTAATGCTCTAGACCTAATACCCCTAGCTAAAAGAGCCCACGTGGAGACTCAAGAGAGAGTTTCATCAGTTCTTTCCCCTTTCCAGAAGCTCTGGTACTTTTTTTTTTTTTTTTGAGACGGAGCCTCAAGCTATCCCCCTGGGTAGAGTGCCATGGCATCACAGCTCATAGCAACCTCCAACTCCTGGGCTCAAGCGAGTCTCCTGCCTCAGCCTCCCAAGTAGCTGGGACCACAG
>CAUYQV010121173.1:0-32985 GCA_963574575.1 Galagoides demidoff
GGTCCCAGCTACTTGGGAGGCGGAGGCAGGAGACTCACTTGAGCCCAGGAGTTGGAGGTTGCTATGAGCTGTGATGCCATGGCACTCTACCCAGGGGGATAGCTTGAGGCTCCATCTCAAAAAAAAAAAAAAAAAAAGAAACCCCACAAATAGAATGAGGGTAACAAAGAATTCCTCTGATTCTTATTTTCAACCACCAGCTCATCTGTTTTCTGGGAATTTGTGGTACAAACTGAAGTTCGAGTGCCTTATCCTCTTGGCTAAGCCACTTATCCTAGATTTCCATCTTCCAAAAACATGTTGACCTCTTCTGTCCTTCACTCTCCTGTTCTAATCATCCATGAGCATTTATTCTAAGTACCCAGAAAAACGGTTTTACTGAAATACAGTTCCTATACCATAGAATTCAGCATTTTTGAGTCTGTAATTCAATGATTATTAGTATATCACAGAGTTGGAGATCCGTCACCAAAGTCAACTTCATAACATTTTTTCAGGCCTTCAAGAAAAGAATTCAATACCTTTTTGGTATCACTCCTTTCATCCCTCATTCCTTCAGCACCAACAATCTCTAAGCTGTTTCTGTCACTATGGGTTTCACTATTCATAACATTTCATAAACGTGGAATCACACGTGGTTGGTCATTTTCATCTGGCTTCTTCTACTGGCACGATGTAGTCAAGGTTTGTCCGTGTTGGAGCGTGTATTAATACTTTAGTTCTTTTTGTGGCTGAGTGACGTTCAGTGGGACAGATGTACCACATTTTGTTTGTTCATTAGGTGATGGGCCCTTGGGCACTTTCTCCCTCTTGGCTAATATGAGTACAGCCACTGTAAGCACGTGTGTGCAGTTATCTGTGTGGACATGTGTGCAGATCTCTGTGTGGACGTATGTTTCCTGCCCCCTTGGACATTTACCTAGGAATTGTTAGGGATCATGCTCAAGCTGTATGATATTTTGAGGAGTTTCAAGACTGTTTTTCAATACATCCACACCAATTCATGCTCCCACCGGCAGTGTGTGCAGGAACCTGTGTCCTCCTGAGTCCCTGGCACTGCCCGAGCCCTTCTCCCAGGAAAGTGAAGCCAACCACAAGCATTCAGAAATGTGGGAGCAGGAGGGGGGACCAACAAGGAGGAATCTCTCGGGGCTGCTCCTCAGCTTTCAGATGCCTTTAGATTTCCAGAGGTCTGGGAAGTCGGGTTTCAACACCAGACAGCAGAGGGACAAAAACAAGAACCCCAGAGCAGTGCTAAAGGAGACTTTGGGTTGAATGTCAAGGATAGCTGAGCCCAAGTTCAGCCATAGCCCAGGGTGGCTGATCAGAATGTGAAGAAAATTACCCATAGTCTGAATCCTAAAGCTCCCTCAAGCAACTGAGTGCTTAGGGTACCCAGACTTGGTGATTGCCCCAGGCCTGCATCAGAGAGCACAGGCTGGTGACAGAGCCATCCTGATGGGGCAGGGGACAACAGGAAGAGGGGGTGGACATATTCCCTCCCCTCCCCAGAAGCCCCACTGATTCTTCTGCCCCTCCTGAGCCTTCTCTCCTTTCCTGCCCCACTATTTTCCAACTTCACTCTTTCTTATATGATGTATTTGCCTCAGTGGAATGTTCTGTTTGTTTCATCTCTAACCCGGATATTGCCTGAGTTATCTTTTATTTTTTGAAGCCCTTAACTTTAGAACTCAAAGTCTAAAAGACTACCTGGAATTTCTGCTTGTCCCGGATGTTTATGCTTTAAGGATCACACATGCCCTCACATCCATGGTACCTACACCATATTTTTGCCTTCTGCTGACCAAGATGTGAAACCAAAAGTTCTTTTATATTTGTTTAGTTGTATGAATGCTGAAAATCCAATCAGCCTTTACTGTTAATCAGAGGGGCTTAGTCAAATAATTAAAAGTAATCATTATTCAACATCCGTCTCTAGTCTAAGTCTAAAATAAATGTATAGAATTAAATCCTCACAAGAGTTTTTGGGTAAATGTATAGAATATTTTTTTTTAATTCAGCAAAAAACAGTACAAAGACTTTTGGCATATGCTCTACACCAACATACACACAAACACACAATCTTCAATAAATAGCTTCAGTATTTTCAAATCCAGGAATCAGTTGTTTTATCCTTTTTTTTTAGTCTCCGAATCATTATATTGGCCACAGTTTTTCTCAACCTGCTTAAAATGCACAGACTTCTAGGCCTCTACATCAATTTTCTAACAGGCTTGTGACTTTCCCAAGCCACATGTAGGTCACAGACTGACCAGAGTGATAAGGTCGTGACTCCCTCAATCCTTGACAGCAGGGTAAGGTCTAGGCGTGGCACAGCCTGAGGGCAGGATCTGGTCTTGAGTGGCCTCACCTGATTATCTTATGTGCCAAATAAAGTCCTCTTTTCCTAAGAATGCTTTGGCACACACATAACTAATGTATCACACTTCATTCAGCCTCTTCTTATCAGGTTTAAATAATCCAAACATCCTCTCCTTTCTTGGAAGCTTCTTTTCTGAACTCTTTATCAGATGACAGCTGTCCTCTCTGCTGTCTCCTAATACCTCCTGTCTTAAACCATGCAGCCTGTTACTTGGTACCCAAAGGCCAGTCCCCTTACTTGACCTCCTTCAAAGGAGTGACACAGCTTTCAAGCTGGCAGGATTTCCTTTCTGCTAGGAAAGAGCAGGTCACCTGCCTTGAGGATAAAATCTGCTAAGAGAAGCCTCTCTCTCTCCCCCCTCTTTGATATGCATCCTCGGTCAAGTTTTAATTTAATAACTATTTACAGGTGTTTTCAGACACTAACATCTGGAGTTGGGGACTCTGCTCTTGACCTCTAAATGCACTTTTTGCATTAAGTCCCACATAGTTCAAGAGCTATATGAATGTAGAGGGGAAGTTTCACTCCCCCAGCATTGGTAACTGCCCAGTGATCCTGGAAAAAATCAGGTACTGTGAATACTAAGTGATCAGACCACATGGTGCTCCTTAGCAAAGCATCCCTGGATGGCTGCCCTCCCACTTCTGCCATAGGAATGAACAATTCTTTGAGAAGATGATCAAAGAACAACTTCTCTCTTTTAAAATAGCATTCCTCAGCTAGATAATCCTTGCAAGCAGATGCGTACCTGGAGTTTAAACCTACAAGAAGGTTTAATAAAAGGGCTTTTCCCCATATGCTAATAATATTTTTCTTTCTGAACCTGTTAGGAGTTCTTTCAATATTTTAAGGAGCAAGAAACTAAGGATATGACTTTTTTCCTTTTTTTTGGTACCATGGAAATTAACTTCATTGACAGTGAACGGCAGCACTTCCTAGCACTCATCCTTTACACACCCCATCAACTGAAAATATACATTTGTTTATGTAATTTATTGAAATGGTACTGTCAACAGTCTCAGTGGATTTTTACAGCCTCCCTCTGAGGTGAGCACAGCTGGTATTATTGTTCCCACTTTATCCATGAAGAAAGCCAAGGTCCAGAGAGGGTGAGTGACTTCCCTGGATCCCACAGCGAGTGAGTCGCAGAGCCCTGACTAATAAGTCCCCCATAGTCTCACCGCTTCTCTTTTGAACACTATTACTGAGTGATTTCTTAAAATCAAACGTGTGCCCTTCTAGCAAAATTAAAACTGTTGTGTGGCTAAGAATATCCAGTTTGTCCTTTAAATGCTGGCAAATTTGGGAAGTGAAGAGAACGTCTTGTAGCTACCTGATCACCTCTTAGCTAACTTTTTTCCATCTCACTCTTAGCATCAGTATTTTCATAGGTTTTTCTATCCCCCTTCTATGCTTTCAAAACTACATTACATGTGACCCCCAGTAAGGAATAATAGAAGTTTAAATTATTATCCCTCCCAGGAATGCATGTCACACATATTATGTGTACCCAACTGCTCAGCCTTGTAACTTCAGGCAGCCTCTGAGGTGGCAAAGGTGGCTTCTGGGAGAATGAGGTCCTCTCACCACCTCCCCATGACATCTCCCAAGTCTGGTCGCAGATTTCATACTGCATTTGGTTATACTGTCTTGAAGAAAGAATGTTCCTGAAAGCTCTGTTGGTGTAATATGCTACTACGTGAAGAAAGTTGGAAGAAAGTAGTTATGAATTTATGTCATATGTCCTCAGTTGCCTAGGAAGTTTCCTCAAAGCTCAGTCACATCCTGACTGCTGCCCCCAGGATAAGCCACTTGGAGACAACTGTTTTTAGGGAAGTTACTGGTCTTTAAAAAATAATAATATTGATGACAAGGGAAAGATACAATTCAGACTGCAATGGCTTGAGAAGAGAATAATATATTTTAAGAATAAGAATAATTAAAATAATTATTTCAAAATGTTTGAGGATGGTCAGAAAAATGTGTACCATTTATTGTTTAGGATTTTGAAACACTAAGACACAATGAGACATTTTTGGAATGTATAACTCTAACTAGGAATCAGATTTATGGTTGAAGCAGTGTATTTAGTATAGACTGAAGAACAAAGACTTTTATGCTAATCGACTAGTACCAAAAAGGGACATTTTGGAAAACGTCATTTCCTTGTCTCAAGAACAGACTGACTTAAAACCTAAAGGCCGTGTTTGTCTCTGTTTTTATCCTATGTGCACCTTGTAACTCGTTAGAGTAGTTTGCTTGCCACAATAGTTGCTTGTCATTGGATAAAATAGACACTAGTCAACTGACTCCTTCCTCTTTCCTAATTCATCTTGTAGGATTTCAGAAGTAACATCAAAATCGATTTATGAAAGTACGGAATCACGTAGAAATAGAAACACGTCGCTGACTAGGAGACGTGTCTACAAAACTGAATATATTTTCTCTGACACTTCACGATTCAGCCACACTTCTAGACTTGGTAATCCCAAATGGTTTCCACACTCCTTAGTTGGTAAACCCATGAGATTTAGAGGAGGAGGAGGTGGAGAAGGGAGAAAAAAGAGGTACAGGGAAGGAGAAGAGCTGCCTGACCAATCTGTGAGTCTATCAGGATAAATTATGGCTGATGGTGAAAGGTTCCTAAAAAAGTTGTCCAAGTAAAACTTGATTAACTTTGGCCTCTGTGTATTTCCTGAAGATAATATTTTTATTATCTGTTAATAAACATGTAAGTATTTGTAGATTCTATAATCTAATTGCTCATTGTCATGTTGAAATAATTTGGATATTTCACATTGAAATTAAAAGCCTGTCTCTGGAATATTTTACATTTGCCTTTTAAATGCATGAAATATAATTGATTTATTTGTAATATTCTAAATGTTATAATTAACTCAGATAAAAGACAAAACATTTCCTCTTTTTTTCTCTTTGGTGTATGCTGTATGCATTTACATTTTTGTGGGCCATTTTGGCTGTCAGATATATTTAGGATATTTCTTTTCAACGCTATAATTGGATCTATATTTTAAGAGTGGATATGAGATAGCTGAAGGTAAAATTATCAACTGAAGTTCATACCTCCTGCATAACAGGAAGTCTTTCCATGCAAATCACAGCCAAGACATGTTCCATATTGAATTAGGGGCTGAATACCAAGAAAGTTAAAACATGATGTAGTCCTGCTTCATTGTTATTAAATGTTCCTCTCAGATCTGCAGGGGCTGCTTAAGGGTAGAATTCAAGTTTAGGGAATATGAACTTACACATGTCCCTGTGTTTACCGGTCTGAATATTGGCATGACTAATCAATAATATTGATTGTTGGCATGATTAATGATTTTCTCCGTTTCATTGTTGCAAATGTTAACATTAATAGAATATCATTGCATGTCTAGGTCTCAAAACTGATATATTGGGAAGTATTTTTTTTTTTTGTTTTTCCTTAGCATAGGGAACTAAAACTCTTCCTTTTGGGGGGAAAAATTCTTCCTCATGCTTATGAATGAGTTTACTATTTGTCATAATTCTAAACAAATAGATATGATCATTTAAATGATGTTTCAAATGTCCGCAAAGAATATTAATATTCAAATCCAAACCACAGCACTTTCATATTCTCATCAAAGCTGATGAGTTAACAACACTAGCTAAGCCTTTTACATGTACTAACGCAAACGTCAGCTGAAATAATACTCAGTTTACAAACTTGCCTAATATGCAGGAGACAAGTGTTCAAACATTAATTTTTTCCCCTGCATTACTTTATTTTCTTAATTACAATTTCTGTTAATATACTCATAAAAAAAAAGAATGGGGAGAGAAACTGTAGAGGTAGAAAATAAATTCAGTGTTGGTCATTTGACTGCAACTTTAGGGTGACAGCTTAGCTTGTCCAATGGATATACTGAAGCTCTTTTCTTTTTTTTTTTTTTTTTTTTTTTTGAGACAAAGCCTCAAGCGGTCCCCCTGGGTTAGAGTGCTATGGCATCACAGCTCACAGCAACCTCCAACTCCTGGGCTGAAGTGAGTGTCCTGCCTCCTCCTCCCAAGTAGCTGGGACCATAGGCACCTGCCACAAGGCCTGGCTATTTTTTTGGTTGCAGCCATCATTGTTGTTTGCCGGGCCCAGGTTGGATTCCAACCCGCCACCTTAGGTATATTCGGCTGGTGCCTTAGCCACTTGAGCCACAGGCGCCGAGCCTGAAGCTCTTTTCTACACTGACTTTGCAGCAGGTCTCACTCCTCTGCAGGATGCACTCTTCTTTGGTAGCAACATCTTTACGCTCTCCTGATTTTCCTCCTGCCTCTCCAGCTGTCTCTTCTCCCGTTATTCTCTACCTTTATCCCTGTGCTAACTAGTCATTTTGATACCTCTTTCTTCCTCTTCATCCCCTATACCAGCGGTTCTCAATGTGTGGGTTGCAAGCCCATTGAGGGTCGCCTAAGGCCATCCTGCATATCAGATATTTACATTACAATTCATAACAGTAGCAAAATTACAATTATGAAGTAACAACAAAAATGAGCTTATGGTTGAGGGTCACCACAACATGAGGAACTGTATTAAAGAGTCTTGGCATTAGGAAGGTTGAAACTCCTGCCCTAAACTAATTGCATGCTCAAGGTGTTCCAGCGAAGCTGAACCAATATTGTGTGTCCATGTGTCCGTGTTTGTACATACTGATAAATACAGAAAGAGCTTTATCATGAGGGATTAGGTCTCAAAATTTGGGAGGATGAGAAGTCCCACAGTCTGTTATCTGCAAGCTGAAGGCCCAGGAAAACCAGTGGTGTAGTTCAAGCCCAACCCTACATACTTGAGAATCAGGAAAACCAACGGTGTAAGTCCCAGTCTGAGTCCAAAGACCAAAGAAACAGAAGGCCCAACATTAAAGGACGGAAGACTATGGATGTTCCAGCTCAGACATGACAGAGAACTCTCCTTTCCTCTGTCTTTTGTTCTGTTCTGACCTTCAATGCCCACTCACATCGGTGAAGACAATTTTTTTTTGCTCAGTCTGCCAATTCAAATGCTCATTTCATTTGGAAACACCCTCATACCTCACAGGTACAACTAGAAATACTGTTTACCAATTATCTGAGTACCTGTTAGCCCAGGCAAGATGACACATAAAATTACCAACAAACACAAAATCTTGTAGATTCATTGTAGATTTATCATACCAATAAACACAAATCTTGTAGATTCCATTTCATCATAATTTATAACTTTTACCTAGTTTTCTTTATACTAAAATTTTAGCCTAAATCCCCCAAATATGTATCTGAAACACTATATTTGAAAATTTTTACTGATTTCTCTAAATGAGCATGCTTCCCCCAGCCACACATCATGAATACCTATGGAATAAAAATGTACTTGTATCATTTGTCTTTTCATTATATTAAAAAGACCCCCAATTATTTAAAAAAATAATTTATAAAATAATCTATGACTTGGCTTTTATTGTATACCATGATTTTCCCTGTGTATTTTCTTAGTGCATCATGATCTAGTCTTATAGGTTTTTCCAGGGGGGAAATTATGATGTGCGGTCCCAGGGCCTGCTTTACGTACTCTTTTAAAATGTCTTTTGACTAAGATCAGGTACAGTAAATTGTCCTCCTGTATTTTTACTTTTTGCTTAATCTACTTTGTCATTGTCTGATTAAATGTTACCTTATAAATAAAGCATTTAATGAACACTAGAATTGGTTGCGTGACCAGAGTAGATGTTCTTAAACCATGCTGCATTTTAAATTTTCTAATATTATAACACATTTTATAATCTACCTGACTATTTATCACCACAAAGCATAAGCTTAGGACAGAAAGGATGATAGATTTTGTACACCAGCACATCTTCAACATTTCCCTAGTGTGTGCTCAATGCAGGAGGAGCAAATGATGAATTAGGACATTTTGCATTACAATTCATTTGATTTTGGAAAATATTAAAAAAATTCAATTGATAGTAATCCCTCAAATGATCTCATAAGTATCCTTTATGGTAAGAAGTACCATTTATCCCACAAGCATCTCCATGTGGTGCACAATGTTAAGATCTTAGAACAAAGTAGTTTGTCAGTTTTCAAAAATCAGTAGAACATTGTAAGTGTGTGTACAGGTGAATTAGTTAAACCTTCTGGAATGAACATGTCAGAGTTTACAGCCGTTCTCAAAAAAAAAAAAAAAATACTTAACGAGAAAATAATGGGTTGAAGCCAGAAATAAACTCAACTGGCTAAGATACTTAAAGCAGAAATGAAAATAAAACAAGCTTTGGAAACAGGGATGAAAGAAAGAAAATGTAAGTGGATGTTATAGAAAGGCATTAATAAAGCTGAGATTCTCGACGTGGCTTCTGTTAGATGATCTAAGTACGTTTTCGGTGTGTCTGTGAACAAGAGAAATCACATTAAATGTGTGTAAACAAGATAGATCCATAATACCCGCCACCACACCTTCAATCTAGTAAATGTCTCTTCACCCTTTAATGGTAGACTGTAAATTTCCTCCCTGGGGACATTGAACCAGAGAGACTCTGAAGGAGTTGAGCCACAGCTGAAACTAATGGTATTATAATCACAGAAATAATTTTAAACTCTATCTTCTTGATAGAAGTGAAAACTGTTTTCCAAGACACTTTTTGCAACCAGTTCTGAGAACGAAATCCAAAGAGGAGACTGAGGAATCCTTTGCTGCAAACACTAATTAGTCTAAGAAAAAAATCTGCAGATAATTTATTTGTTGTTATGTAAGTATGTGGACAGATTGCTGTCCAGTAAAGTAAAAATCAAGTAGCTCCACTAATCTACCCAGACCTTCCCAGCTTAGAGACTGTTTCATTCTTAAAAATGAAGACAGAGCCTGGGCTCCCCAGACAGTAGCAGCATGAGCCTTGCTCCAACATGAAACAACAGACACATGAAAGTCACCCAAGGAAAGAGGGAATTCAGGCACCAGAAAAAAAGGGAAATGGCAAGTAAATAAATAATATTTACATCCTAGAAAAAGAATATTAGAGTACCCATGCAAAACACCAGGAGACTGCACAAAGTAGTAGTAAGAAGGACTTCTATGGGAATTTGTCCAAGGAACAGAACAGAATTGTTAAACTCGCTGAAAGTATTGAGAGAAGAATTATACAATATTCTGGTGGAAAGCTAAGAGATTTGTATTTTATTAGAGCTACATGAAAAATAAACAAGCAAAGCAAACCTATTATTAAGATTAAATTTAAAAAAATTGTACATGTAAGAAA
Source organism: Galagoides demidoff (assembly GCA_963574575.1). Taxonomy (NCBI): domain Eukaryota; kingdom Metazoa; phylum Chordata; class Mammalia; order Primates; family Galagidae; genus Galagoides; species Galagoides demidoff. The sequence goes on from CAUYQV010121173.1 coordinate 9,655, forward strand.
ATAAAATATAATAAATTTACACTTATAAGTAGCAGTCACCTGGGTCTTTATAATATTAACATGTAATACTTAAGTGCCATAATTTATGATATAACTAATCTCATTTTAAAACATATTGGGGGTGGCACCTGTGGCTCTAGGAGTAGGGTGCCAGGCCCATATACCAGAGGTGGTGGGTTCAAATCCAGCCCCAGCCAAAAACTGCAAAAAAATAAAAAATAAAATAAAATAAGTAAAACATATTGGACTATTGTGTGCACCTATGTAGGGACAGATACAAGAGTGGTAAATGAATGTTTCTTTTAGTTTCACTTAGTCAACATACTCTAAAGGAGATAAATTGAGACATATAAATAGTATTTTTAAGAAACAGAGGTTAATATAGTAACAGAGCAGCTAAAACTTGTCAAGCCTCTGCCTCTGAGAGATGGGAATTAGAGGCATGGGGATAAGAGAGAGTTCTTTATTTCTCAACATCTTTTGGTAGAAATCTATTTTAACTATGCATATTTGTATCTATAATACAAATGCTTCAAACAAAAAAATATGTACGTCCAGGTATTCTAAAGTTCCTTGCATGCAGAAGTATATCATGATATACTTTATATGTAAATAAGGATATACGAATACAAGGCTAATAGGGTCCAGATGTATTTGGCCAACTACCTTCATAGAAGTCCTGAAAGGGGGTATCCAGTTAGAGTAAGTTTGGATTCCTATCCTTTTTATTAGGTATCTGTTTGGTCACTCTGTTTTCCATTACTCTATTTTTCCTTTCCCATTTAATTTTGCATTCTTTGAAAATTTTTAGCATTCCATTTTATTACGTTTTTGAACAGTATCTCTTTGTATAGCCTTCTTTATACTTGATCAGAAAAGTATGGTACACAAACTGAAGTTTTCACTCTCTACTTAATGTTACCATTTTACCAGTTCAATTGAAATATAGAAACCTTCCCATCACTTAGGTATCATTGCTTTTATCAGTTATGTTACAATTATATGTATTATAGACACTTCCATCTATATACATGTATTACATAAATATTTAATGGACTTTTTCCTTTATACTATGTTTAATGTAATAGAGTTTTCCTTTTGCAATACAGTTCAGGGTCGTTTCAAACGTTCATATTAGTATTTTGGTAACTTTTAAAATTTCAGTGGTCATAAGTATTTGCCCACACAGAAATATTTGAGTCACGATTAAATTATGTTAATTTTATAAAATGACTCAAAACACCTGCAATCCTGGTCAGGGGAAATGAGAGCACATGTACCCAACCCTGATAACCATTGTCCTGAATTGAGAGATCGTGGGAGTTATTAATAAAATGTGTCTCTGTCTGACTGTTTTAATTTTAAAATTATTATTTCCATAGGGTTAGGGAGTACAAGTGTTTTTGTTATGTGGTTAAATTGTATACTGGTGATGTCTGGGGTTAATGTAATAATTTGATGTAATTTTATAACTTTTGTTTATAACTGGCATACATATTTGAAAGCGTTTAAGAGGGAAAGAATAATCTGTTATAGTTACCAAGATACTTACTATTTCTACTGTTCTTTCATTCCTCGTCTTCCACATGTCCCTCAGGTATTAATATCATTTCTCTTCCTTCCAAATTTTTCCCTTTAATGCTTCTTTTAGAGCAGGTTTGCAGCTGGAGACCAGTTGCCTTAGTTTTCCCTCTGTTCTGAAGGATTTTTTCATGGTTATAGAATGGACAGTTCTTTTCTTTTAGGATTTTAAAAATGCCATGCTTTATTTATTTATTTATTTATTTATTTATTTATTTATTTATTTATTTATTTTGAGACAAAGCCTCAAACTGTCACCCTGGGTAGAGTGCCAGGGCATCACAACTCACAGCAACCTCAACTCTTGAGCCTAAGTGATTCTCTTGCCTCAGCCTCCCACATAGCTGGGACTACAGGCGCCCACCACAGAGCCCAGCTATTTTTCAGTTGTGGTTGTCACTGTTGTTTGGCAGGCCCAGGCTGGATTTGAACCCACCAGCCCTTAGCTGCTTGAGTCCTCTTTTTTTTTTTTTTTTCTGATAGGAAATTTGCAGTCATTGAAATTTATAAAACAACATATATAATGCATCTTTTTACCTGGGGATGTTTCTATTTTATTTATTTTTTATTTCATTTTTTTCATTTCAATAGATTTAGGAGGTACAGTGGGTATTTGTTCCTTGGATGCAATGTATAGTGGTGAAGGCAGGGCTTCAGTGTACCTATCACCTGAGTAACAGTCATTGTACCTGGTGGTAATTTGTGATCCTTCCCCCGCCTTCTGAGTCTCCAAAGTCCATTATACCACGATATAGGACCATCTATGCACATTGGTTAGCTCTCACTTATAAGTATCCATTCTAATAGCTGAGCACTGTGGCGGGCACCTGTAGTCCCAGCTACTTGGGAGGCTGAGGCAGAAGAATTGCCTAAGCCCAGGGGTTGGAGGTTGCTGTGAGCTGTGACTCCACTACACTCTACTGAGGGCAAAAAAGTGAGACTCTGTCTCTACAATAAATAAATAAGTAAATAAATAAGTACCCATTCTATGATTTGTATATCCTTTCCTGAGTTACTTGACTTAGGATAATGTTCTCAATTCAATCCAACCTGCTGTGAAAAGACTTCGTTCTTTTTTCTGTGGCTGAATAATATTCCATGGTTTACACACACGCACACACACACACACACACACACACAATATTTTCTTTGTCTACTCAACATTAGATGGGCACTTGATTCCATATCTTTACAAATATGAATTATTGCTGTAGTGAAGATTCTGGTGCAGGTTTTTTTATGATTTCATTTCCTTGGGGTAGTACCCAGTGGTTGCAGGATCTAATTTTAGTCCTTTAAGTAATCTCTACATTGTTTTCTATATATATAATACTACTTTATGTTCCCAGGAACATTGAACAAATATTCCCTTTTTGCTCTATTCATGTCATCATCTACTGTTTTTTGACTTTTTATTAATGGCCATTCTGCTAGGGTCAAGGTGATATCTCATTGTGACTTTCATTTGCATCTCCCTGGTGATTAGTGATGTTGAGCATTGTTTCATAAGTATGTTGGCCATTTGTATATTTTCTTTTGAAATTGTCTTTTCACATATTTTGCCAACTTGTGGATTTTTTTTCTTAATAATTTGAGTTTTTGTAGTTTCTGGATATACATACGCAGGCCAGAACTTTTGATTTTTTTCTATAATATTCCAGATTTGCTACTTTTTTCACTGATATTAGACAAATTCTATTGTCTAATACATAAGCCATGTATTGATGTAATTTGCCACTTCTACATTCTTAATAACCTATCTGTATCAGTGTATTGTGAAAATCATGGAATGGCTGGTAAGCAGAGTCCCTTCTCCTTATTTTCCTGTGTAAGTTGTTCTGAAATTGGAACTATTCATTCAGTCTGGTTTTTATTTTTTATTTGTTTTGCTTTTCTTTCTGTTATTGCCCTCCCCTGGGACACTCAGCTCACTAATAAGTAGGAATGAACCCATGTACCCACACCAAGCAAACAAACCAAAACATAAAATTCTTGGTTGGGTACAAAGAATTCTTAAATTGAAATGATCACTGTATTTAACACAAAAACTAAAAAAATAAAAAGATAAAAAGCTATGTAACCAAGGTATGTATCCTATTCTAAAATCTAAACACAGTAGGAAGAAAAACAGACATTAACTGCATCAAAATGAAATAAAATTGAAATTGAATCTAAGCAGACTATATAGGGATAGGAAACTCAGTTAATAAACATTTATCAAGTTATTTGCTGCAAATATATGCACATTTTGGCATCCATATTGGCCTCTAATTAATAATAATGAGATCCATACTTGTGTACAAATGAAAAATTCAACAATACATCTCAATAGTGCAACCACAGAAGTGCTTGAGTACAAACTATTTTTGACTTATGATTTAACTCAGCTAAATAATTAAGAAAATATGAGCGCAAAATAAATTTATTTTCATACTTGTGAGTATTTGAATATTTTTCTTTGGATCTACTTCATTGTTGGCGAGTTAATAAAAGAATATATTCTGCAAAAATATGTACTGAAAAAAAAAGAACTTATAGTATGTAGAAAATTTTATATTGAACTCAAGAATGTCCCAAAGGAAAGGCTCAAGGTGAGAGCAATGCAGAAGTGGGAGTGGTCAATATCCCTACAGGACCGTGGGCTCTGGCAAAAACTCTTGTTCCTCTCACTCTGGATGTGAGAGGAACAAGATCTTCTGTGGGTGGGCGCAAGGAGGGGTGGATATTAATATACCTTTTGGTAAAATGGATCATTTCAAAACCTAAAGGAAGATGTCATGATAAAAATAAAGAGTAGAAAGAAAAGGAGATAGGAGGGTCCAGGAACAATCGGATTCATATAACAGTTACACCTGGATTTAGAAGAAACATTGTTTATTTTGCCTTAGGTGTCTGATCCCAGGGAAGATGTCACAGACACACTTAAATAATTTAAAAGTTTACCATAAAAGACTCTGGAAAAAGTAGGGCAGAAGGCCACTGACTAGCAAGCTCAGGAATTGAAGAAGGACATGGTGCTCAGTCAATGACACTTTTTGTTTGATTTTCTCCCATTTTATTTCTCATATCTATGAAACTCCATACCAGAGAGGTCTCTAACCATGATTACTAATAAGAATAGATAAAACTCAAACAGACACAAAAACATGACAAAACCAACTTAAGCCTACTCTCTTTGGCCAAAGGATTAGAAGAAAAAGCCCAGTGGATATCTAGCATGGAGAAGCATTTTATGATCCATATCCAATGATAACTGAGGGCTTGATTGTCCGACAGAGACTGCTGACACCAGAGGTTGGCTAGGCTGACCTACTCCCATGTTCCATAGTCACCAACTGAGGTGACTTTTCTGCTTCAGAGGTTGAGTCAGAGTCCAGTGGAGTTAATACTTGACTCATCCCCCACCCGTCAGCAGTGATGGACATGATCAGTCTGCACTAGACTGTTAGCAGAGTCTATGTGGGTAAGCCAACTCTCTGCCACACTAGATGGCAATGGCAGTCTTGTCTGTCCTCAGGGGCAGGCAGTGTCACCTGAGACAAGGAAGGGTAACTCATCTTCCTTCTATTTCACAGAGAATGTGATGTGGTGTCCACCATGTGAGCCAGTGGCCCCAGATAAAGAGAACCAGGCCCTGCTCTATCATAGGTAAAAACAGGCAGACTCCTTGGTCTGGACCTGCATTGCTGAAAAGTCTAGTTTCTCCTAACCCTCTGCTCTGTGACAGAAGGCAACTCAATGGCAAAAGGTAGACCAAGCCAAAGCCATGACATTCTACCCAGTGACATCGGGTTATCTATATCTAGCTGCTCCTGGATGGATATCCTTCCTGCAGCTGAAGAGGACCCAGCCAGACATCTCCCCAGGACTGGGCGGCAGATCCTATAGGTACTTCCTTTCTCTGAAATCAGCGGCAGAAATGTAGTTGCAGAAAGCTATACACATCCGATAGCTGGAGAACATACCAGGGCACATGTTCTACTCTGCAAGCCCATCAACTACATCCTCCCCACCTAACAACACCTGGTGGCCAAGGGAATCACATCAAACCACATGAAACCAGCAGGTGCAGCAGTAAAGCCCTAGGAATGAAGCAGGAGAGAACAGCATGTAAGGCCTCAGAATGCTAAATTTGAACTGTAGCCTGCAAAGTATTCCAGAACCTGTATTCTACACCGAATCAGGGCGATTACCTCCTAAGACAGATGTGAGTATGATCCAGATCCTACTAATGTATTTTCTCAAATATTCTCAAAAACCACTTATCATTACAAGAACCATTAAATCACAAATTGAATGAGAAAGGGGAGGCAGCTGATACCAGTACTGAGATGAGCCAAATGTTTTAAGTATCTGACAAATATTTTAAATCAACCATTATCAATTTGAATCACCAAGAAAATTTCATAAAAACAAAAGAAAAATAATCTTAAATCAAAATTATATAAAGAAGAATTGAGGGGAAATTGTAAAATTGAAATTGTAATAACAAATAAAAAGAAAGACTCCTTGAATGAGCCTCATAGTAGAGTGGAGATGACAGAGTGGAGACTCAGTGGACTTGAGGACAGGTGCCAATCTTAACAACAAAGAAGACAGGGTCTGGGGAAAATAAAAAGGTATGGAGCCCCCGGGGACTGGTGTGAACATAACGATAAATCCAGCATTCTGTGGTCCATGACTTTCGTGTCTTAGTCTGCCTGTGGAAAAAAAGTAAGGCTAAAAAGTTCTTGGTAGAAATAAGGGATAAAAGTTTATCACATAGCACAAAAACATAAACCTATAGATTTATGGAACTGAGAAAAAAAAGAGAACAAATTCAAAGAAATTTATGTCACACATGTCATAATTAAAGTTCCAGACAGGAAAGACAAAGATAAAACCTTGAAAACAACAAGTGAATAATGGTCTGTTTTCTATAAGGAAAAGAATTTGAATGACGATGGATTTCACATCAGAAAACATAAAAATCAGAAGGAAAGGAAAAAAGACACCAGGTTGCAATAAGATCTTTATTTAAATAATGCCCACAGGAACCTTTGTAAACAGAATAGAAATGATAACTTGGAATTTCAGGATGGAAAGAACAAAGGAGTAAATAAAAATAGCAGGAAAAATTCTTTCTTCCTTTTATGCATTTGTTAAATTAAATTTGACGTTTAAAGCAAAAGCTATAACGTATGATATAGCATCAAACACACATGCAGTGAATATTTTTAAAAATTACATTTTAAAATTGGGAAGGATACGGGAAACCAAATGAAAGTTAGGTTTTAAGAGTAAAACATGTATAATGTAGTATGTGCTGTTACACACACACACATTGCAGGACTGAGAGATAAGCAATATACTTGAAAACACTATAATAAATCAAGCAGAATAGTAAAAATGTCTATGCAATCTAAAGGAAAAAAGAAAAAGAACTCTTAAAAAATAAGAAAGCATCATCTGATTAAAAAATGCATCAAAGACCTTGTGAGATACTTCACCAGTGAAAATATACAAATGGCAAATAAGCCTGGGAACAGAGGCTTCACGTCAGATGTCACCAGAGAAAAGCAAATTAAAACGACAATGGGCTACCACTACAGACACATTAAAATGGAGAAAACCAGGCCTTTTATGCAACAAATGCTGGCAAGGATGTGTAGCCACTGGAATATTTATTCATTGCTGATGGGAAGAAAAAATGCTACAGTCCCTTTTGAAGAGTTTGGAGATTCTCACAAAGCTAAACCTACCCTTGCCATATGATCCAGCAATCAGGCCCTTCCTCATTCAGCCAAAGGAGCTGAAAATGTATGCTTTGCTCAAAAACCTGAATACAGACATTTATGGCAGCCTTACTGATAATTGCCCAAAACTTTGAAACATCCAAGATGTCCTTCAAGAACTGAATGGGTAAATGAACTATGGTGCATCCAGACCTGGAATATCTTTCGGCACCAAACAGAAATGAGCTATTCAGCCTGAAGTAACCGAGAAAACTTAATGAACACTACTAAATCACAGAAGCCGGTATGAAAAGGCTACCTACTATATTATTCCAACTATATGGCATTCTGGAAAAATCAAAGCAAAGGAGATAATAAAAAGAGCAAAGGGTGCTGGGGGGGTGGGAAGGGAAGAAGGGGTGAGTGTGTGGAGCACAGAGGACTTTTAGTTCAATAAAAAACTACACATAATACTATAGTGGTAGAGAGATGCATTATACATTTGTCCAAACTCACTGTTGGTGGGTTCGGTTTGGAGAAATGTTGCCCCCAAGAAGGAACCAAGTGTGAAGTTTAATTTTGGGGTGATTAACATGTGTCAGTGCAAGTTTGCCGACTGTGACAAATGTACCACTTAAATGGGAATTGTTGGTATGGGGTCAACATGCATATGTTGGGGCAGGGCGTATTTGGAAAAATCTCTGTAACTTCTCCTTAGTTTTGCTATAAACATAAAAGTGCTTTAAAAAAGAAGCTTTAAAATAAGAAATAAAGCAACGAGAATCTGAAGAAACCAACAGAAGAGAAATGATAAAATGTCAAAGTTGAGATTTAAAAAACCCAATACGAAACAAATTTGTTTAATACAAATTAAAGAAATTGGAATATGGGCAAAATATAGGAAAAAGATGTTTTCTTCACCAAAGCAGATGTACAAATGGCAAATAAGTGTAGGAAAAGATGTTTCCCATAATCAGCCATTAGGTCAACCCACATTAAAACCTGGTAAGATTGGAAGATAGGACAACTACTCTAACTATTTGGCAATTTCTTGTGAAAGTAAAAATTTACCTCCCATGAGATCCAACAATTTTAGTCTTGGTCTTGGTCATGGTCTTTTCTTTATCTCAGAAAAATAAAAATTATGCGCACAAGAAATTTATATTTAAAAAGGCAATACAGTTTTATGTGTAATATCCAAAATTTGGAAATAACTTACCTCTCGATGGGTAAATGAAACCAATTCTGGGGCATTCATGCCATTCAATACCACCTACCACTAAAAATAAACAAACAATGAATACATTTGGAGGTGAGTCAACAAAATGATTCTGTGTGGGGGAAAAAAGCTAATGCTAACATATTACATGATACATTACTCTACTAACATAACGTTCTCTAAATAGCAAAACAAGGGAAATAAAAAATACGTTAATGGTTTTCAGGGGTGAGAGATGAGAGAAGGGCGTGTTCATGGCTATGGTTAGCATAAGAAAGTCTGGACATGATGAAACAGTTCCGTATTTTTGTTGTGGTGGTGGTTATGTAAAGCTGAACATAGCAAAATGCAAGTATCACACAGACACATATAGCACAAACATATCTGAGTGGATACGTAAATGGTGAAATCAGAATAAGCTTGGTGGTGTCCACCAATTTCAGTCTCCTGGTTTTGTCATTGTGCTGTACATTTCAAAGATGTAAATACCAAGGGAGATGTTTTGAAGGGTTCTGCCATGGTTTTAATATAACCCTCAAGGTTTGTGTGTTGGAATATTAATCTCCAATGCAACAGTGTTGAGAGGTGGGATCTTCAAGATGTGAGTAAGTCATGATGGTGCCTCTCTGCATGGATGGATTGATGCCTTTGTCATGGGAGTGAGTTATTTATCAGAGGAGTGGGTTTCTGACAAAAGGATGGATTGAGCCCTCTTCCGTCCCTCTCCCTCCCACATACACATACTGTCTTGTCCCTCTGTCTCCCACCACAGCCTGATGCAACAGGAGGCCCTCATCAGATGCCGCGTCTCACTCTTGGACTCCCCAGCCTCCAGAACTGTAAGACAAGTAAACTTTTATTGTTTATACATCACCTATGCTATATCCAGTTATATGTAGGAATGTCAGCTTCTTTTCTCAGCCACACTATACTTGTTTATGAACCAATGACCAGTCATGACATCTCCCACCCTTTCCGAGTGACCCTCTGTCAATGATACAGATCAGTGCTGAACCATATGATCAGAGCTACTTTTTCATGAGAGAAAAACCTAGCTACCTGATGACAAGTTGACTACATTGAGCCTCTTCCCAAATTGAGCGAGAAGTAGTCTTTTCCTTATTAGAAAAGCACATTAATCTTAATCTGAATTTACCTTCCTTGCTTGTGGTGTTTTTGCCCACATCGTCTAATATTGACTTAGTGAATATCTCATTCACTGTCTTGCTATCTCAAACAACAAGGTTTTTGGCAGGCTAATCATTCTATAGCAAAAGAGGCGATGAGCACCACCCAGAGCGGTTAATGGTATGACTAAATACGTATCCTCTAGAAAGTGGTATGACAGAATCTTGAAGTCTTGGTTATGCTACCACCCAGCTAATAACCCTCACATAGATAGTGTATTTTTTTAACATTGTTTTCAATCTCATGTCACTCCTGAACCGATTGATAAACTCCCACAGCACACTTAAACTATGTTGATCAGAAAAAAAAGAGGAGTAAATAAAAAAGACTATACTTAGTGTGCTTTGAACTTTTTTTTTTTTTTTTTGCATTTTTTGGCCAGGGCTAGGTTTGAACCCACCACCTCCGATATATGACTATGAGCCCAGTGCCCTACTCCTTTGAGCTACAGGCACCACCCTGAACTTTTTTCAAAATTATTTAATGACCTCAAAACATTTTCATGGCACATCTGAGGTCCTCTCGTTGCACACTGGTTGAAGGGGTACTCACACTGAATAGGGTACTCATCCTAGGAGCTTACCTTGGAGTCGGAACCTGTATGTACATGTTAGTGCCCTTATGGAAGGCAGATCACAGTAAAAGAACCAAGAGATGCAAGGAAAATGCCCCCACTACTGTCTTTAATTACACTCCTAATTATACTTCTTCTTTGCCCAAATCCCCTCTCTCCGATTTAGAGGTCTTGTTTCCTACAAGATACGTGTACCATGATGAGACAATGGTTCCACTGAACTAGAAATATATACTGCATACTGACCACTCTGGTCTTTGGATGCAGTCTGACTGGAGCTCCTTTAATTTAAAGGTTTTCTTAATATACCAGTTTTCTATGGTGATGGGTTCTGATTATCATGAACAAATGAGAATTCTATGAAGCAAAGGGTGTGTGTTTGTAAATCAGAAGATCCTCCTGGGCACCCAAACTTGACTGCAATGTTTGACAGGAGTTTGTATCTTTCCTTTTGAGGAAAAGGTGACAATCTACTCATTTCACTTGCACCGTATTAAGTGAAATATATAATGGTTTTTAAATTATTTTTTCTGTGCTTTAATGTAGATAGAAGTATGTTTCTTAAAACAGGGTCCAGAGGAGCTGACTGATTGTATGGAATGCTTTCTTTTTGTATTAAAAACTACCATTGCCACTCTAACATCTTGCTGTATAGCAAGGATGGAAACTTGGGAACTACATTTGCCACACGTATAGATGCTGCAAATTAGAAGCATCAAGGAAGTTTGGAAATTGGAAGAAATTCCAGTTAAATTAACACTTTAATCTCCTACACTTGCAGAAATGGTGTGTGCCAAGCAAATGGAGGAAATGGTGTTTGCTGTGCTTTCTAGTACAGCTCTACAAATGACCTTCTTAAGAGCTGCAGACAGCAGGTCCGCCATCCAGGATGGAGCTGCCCTCTGCACTCCCACACTTCCTCCTGTGGTTCCCTATCCTTTTCTAACAGGTTTAAAGGCAAAAAGTTTCCTGTATAAATCTTATTTTTAACATTATTATTATTAGTATTATTATCATAAAGAATGAGGTTTTGCTGTGTTTCCCAGGCTGGTCTCAAACTCTTGAGCTCAAGTTATCCTTCCTCCCCAATCTGCCCCACAGCTGGGATGATCAGCATGTGCCACCATGCTTGGATCCATTTCATTTCCTTCCTTCCTCCTTGATAGAGTCTCACTCAGTTGCTCGGGGTAGAGTGCCATGGCATCATGGCATCATAGCTCACAGCAACCTCAGACTCCCAGGTTAAAGCAATCCTCTTGCATCACTCCTCCAGTAGCTGGAACTATGGTGCCCACCACCACCCCTGGCTAGTAGTTTTTTCTGTTTTTACTAGAGACTGGGTCTCACTCTTGCTCAGGCTGGTCTTGAACTCCTGAGTTCAGGCAATCCACCTGCCTCGGCCTCCCAAAGTGCTGGATTACAGGAGTGAGCCTCTGCACCTGGCCTCCCTTCTTTATTTAAATATGTGGAGTGTTTTGAATTCTCATGACAGTTTTTATTTATATATTTTAGGAAAGTTAATAGTTGTGATGTATGAATTATTTATTTTTGAATTTCTTAGCACATTCAAGCATCCCTAATCTGATGCTTGAATATTAAGAAAACTGGCATATTAAGAAAACCTTCAAGTTAAACAGAAAAAAACTATAGATAATGAGTAACCTTTCTGATCTCTGATATGTTGAGAGGCATGTCAGTTCTAGTCATAAAGATTTCTACTTAGACGGCAGTGATTTTTAATCTTTCAGCAGATTAGAATTTCACAGTCACATCCTCAGTTCTGAAAATTCTGGAACAGGGTGCAAGAATATGGATTTCTAATGAGTTCAGGATAACGCTGATGCGGCTGGTTCATAAAGCACTTTTGAAGAATACTTTTCTCACTTCATTTTAATACTTCACTGGTTTCTCCTCCTTATAAAATAAATATTTAATAAAGTGTTTTACATTTTTTAGTAGTCATTAAATTGTCTTTTTCTTTTCTAAGTCAGACTTAACTACCTGTCACTAATTCCTCAACATCTCCTCAGCTCGCTGGCTCATTTGCCCAGGCCTGAGGATCTCAGGTACGAACCTTCACATTGACAGTTATTTTTACAAACACATTGACAGTTAAGTTGCCCATCTTGTAGGCAGGCAAAAATACATAACTCTCAGGTTCAATGTGCATCTTAAGTCATTCATATTGGCAATAATCAAGCATAAGAGACCAAACAAAAACCTGAAACACTGTCCCCCTGTCCATCTGTATGCACATGTGGGCATGCACTTATACGTGTGAGGGTGTCAGTTCTCAAATTTGGCTCTAATGTAAAACCTCTTTAAACTTCTTCCATTAAATGGAGACTGTGATTTTTCTTCAAAAATGTATTTCTTGAAGCCAAATTATGTATTTAAATTGATCAATTCAGTTTGACAGTCAATAAGGTCAATTAAGTGAGCCTGTTGAAACTATTCTTGAAAACGTGATTTGATAGGTAGTAGGTAAATATCCTGTAAGAAACTTATCTTATTAATACATTCTTCTATAAATTTTATTTTCTCTTCAAGGTGAAATAGAACACACTGACTGACTTTGTTGATCAAAGCCAGTATATGACAGCATTTAAAGTACAATCTGTGACTCTCTAAAGCATCATTTGCTCATTGTCACACAGAGAATAAGATGGTTAATGTGTCTCTCTCAGCTCTCTTGTGTAAATAATAGAAATATCAAATAATTAATAAGAAATATTGCTAAAATAGCCACGCTGAGGATTGAGTGAACAGATGCAACGTGTTGATTAGTCAGTGAACATGAGTTACCGTGTGGAAACTCAACCCGATCTGATGAAAGACGTTAATCTGAGATGTTTTCTGGATTTCACAATTTATTTCCCAGTTATGAGAAGGAAATCTCAAAATTTATCAATACAGGGATTTATACATACAGAAATTTCAGTGGCATCTGAAGAAAATTTTAGCTTATAAAGATATTTTACATCAAATATTGCAGATTTCTTTTAAAAAATACAGAATTTGACAAATTTAGTCATCTCTTTTTTTACATAAATTATATTCTGGATCTCTTGAAATACTAGATATCTGGGAAAATCAGCTTAGCTGCTGAATTCAACCCAGCTGCTGTCGCCTGGAACTGGTGTGCAGGAGAGTCGCAGTTCTCCAGTCCTTTAACTGAAGTCAACTTCATTTATTTTCATGATTGTGTGAATATTCTATGTAGTGTTTGTATTTTTTAAAAATTTACATTTATTTGTGCATTTTTTTTTATTTCAGGTTAATGTGAGGGTACAAAAAACCAGGGCACAATATTTGAACTTGTTAGGTTGTCCCTTTTGTAGTTGTGTCCTGCGCCCAAAAGTGTTTCATACACCCCTACACTGTGCCCACTAAGTGGGAGCACCCCACACCTTACTCCCCCCTCTCTCATTCCCTTCTTCCCACCAGTTTAAATTGAAATGAGTTTTCTCCTATGTAGGTATTAATTAGTTTGTTTTTTGGCTTCACATTAGTACTGAGTACATTGGATATTTGCATTTCCATTGTTGTAATACTTTACTAAGAAGTAATGTTTCAACTCCCTCCAGCTTAATACAAAAGATGTAAAGTCACCATCTTTTTATGGCTGAATAGTATGGCATGGTGTATATGTATTTGTGCATTATATATATATACATATATATATACATATAGAGTTGTATTGGATAATAGTATTCCATGGCATATATGTGTGTGTGTGTATATATATATATATATATACCACAGTTGTTAACTCATTCATGAATTGATGGGCATTTAGGTTGTTTCTACATCTTGGTGATTGTACATTGAGCTGCAATAAACAGTCAAGTTAAATGTCTTTATGATAAAAGGACTGTTTTTCTTGTGGGTAGATGTCAAGTAGTGGGATTGCAGGGTCAAAAGGGTGGTCTAATTTGAGTTCCTTGAAGAGTCTCCATAATTCTTTCCAAAGAGGCTGCATTAGTTTGTGGTCTCACCAACGGTATAGAAGTGTTACATTTGCATTTTAAAGAAGTGATATAAGAATGTTAAATGTTTCAGGTCTAGTTCCACCAAAGTGGATCCCGAGGCAAGGGTTCACATGCACTGGGTTGGCTTAGACAGCATTCTTCAGGAAAAGGCCATGCGGGAGTGTGTGAAGCAGGCAATGGGAGAAAGCTGAATAAGGATTTGGTCTCAGGTAGAGCCTACCCTTGGCCTTATCTACAGAGCTGCCACTCTAGAGTATAAAGCAAACAATAAGATTATTTCTGTTGAAAACTTAGGCCAGGCATTTGTAACCCTCCATTAGGCTACCCTTGGGTGAGGGCTGCTGGTAGAGTAGACATGCCCTGGGGAGGCAGCTCCATCTATAGAGAATGATTCTCCAGAGAAGAGACACAGATGATCTGAAGTAATGACAAGATAGGGGAAAGCACTGGTGGAATTAAGGTCTGTTCCCTTATGTTTTCAGTGGTAGTGGTGAGGGTCCAGTGTAGTGTTTAAAAGCCCTGTAAAGATAAAGAAGCAAATATCTGAATTAAAATTCAAAATCTACCCTTTAGGATTGGTAGGGGGTGGCTAATTAACCTTTTGTGTCATACATTTTTTGCATGTGAAAAAATAGTTAATAAGAGAATTATATTTTTATTATAGGGCAGTTATAAAGGTTAAATACGATCATAATTGTTAAGAGTTCAAAACTGTCGTTTGTCCTGAATTAATCAGTACATAAATGTTCTCAATTTTCACTAATTATTTTAAATCATTTATAAATGTATGTGAGAACATAGAAATATAGATGAATAAAGATAAAGTGGATTAGGCATCCCCCAAATTAAGGTAACACTGGCTACGTTTTCATGTGAATGCCTTTACAATAACCCTATTAGCCACCTTTTCATACATCTATAAATATAAAAATTTTGGTCAGATTCTCATAGATGCTAACTTTACTTTTTAACTCAGCATTGATTAAATTATTATAATATAAGGTGACTATTTTTAGTATGGAGATGAAAATGTAATTCTTTTATTGTAAAATACCTTGGAAGGGAATTTCTATTCTTTAAAGAAAGGCATTTTTTTTTTTTTTTTGCCAGTTTTGGCCAGAGCTGGGTTTGAACCCACCACTTCCGGCATATGGGACTGGCGCCCTACCCTTTGAGCCATAGGCACCACCCAAGAAAGGTGTATTTTAAAGTCTTAGTTGATCTTTACCAAATAGATAATCTTCCAGGATACAGAAAAACATTTTAGAACAATGAATTGTGTCAGAATGCTTGTTTCTTTTCAAAATATATATCACTCCCAGTGTATGTACACACACACCTTTCTGCAAATCTGGTTAAGTCCAAAATATATCTGACATTTCAATAGGCTTCATAATATTTTTTTCATATAGAGATTTAATTATTTTCCTATGGCTTTCTATTCTACTATACAAATTTGATAAACTTTCTTTCTTTTTTTTTTTTGCAGCTTTTGGCCGGGGCTGGGTTTGAACCCACCACCTCTGGCATATGGGGCCGGCGCGCCCTACTCCTTTGAGCCACAGGTGCCGCCTGAAATTTGATAAACTTTGTAGTTGTGCTATTTATAAATAATCATTCCCAACTTATTAGTTTATGAGATCATATATTAACTTGTTAATGTATCTCTATATAATAGTATTTCCCATAACTTCAAAAAAGAAAACAATAATACACATCACATATACCCTGCCTGATAATTAACCATTTCTATTTAAGAGCATATTTTCCCAAAGTATCTTTTTTTTTTTTCTGCCACCTCTGACATATGGGGCCAGCACCCTACCTTTTTGAGCCACAGGAGCCGTCCTCCCAAAGTATCTTTATGCTCAGTTTCTCTAGCTTCTAACTTACAATCTCCTCCTGTGTGTATTAAGTAAAATTTTCATCTTTTATACTCACTCCTCCTATAAGTAAAATTTTCATCTTTAATTATAAAATAAAGAGAATAAAATATTAAATTATAACGTAGTATATTTACTATTAGTTAAATACTTATGTAATTACAACAGGCTAAAAGTAATGGTTGATTATCAGGAGTTAAAACAATCTTTATATGTATTTCCATTCTCCTTCCCCTCCTTTTCTGACGTCTATGTCATCACTCCATAGCTTGACTTTAGAAGTTTTTCACATATGTACTTACAGCTAAAAGTACAGTTTACTTTTGCTTGTTGATAAACTTTGCATCCATGAACATGTAGAGCTTGTGTTTCTTCATGCCTGGCTTTTTTAACTAAATTTTTTCAATGACATGTATTTTTATAGAGCTTGTAATAGTTTATTATTTCTTATTGGTAAGTAATATTCCATTCTATGAATTAAAACAGTTTTCTTTTTGGTAAACAAATTGTTATTTTACTAGGAACTTGATCTATTGAATTTTTATTAGTTTTAATTTCTTTTACTTATTACAAGTATCCAAATTATTTTTTATATCTTCCATGTATAGTTACATTTGCAGGTTTTTGCTACTATAATTCTATTCCACCTAACTCTGTATACATATTTCTTGGTGAAGAACAACATTTATAAATATGCATATGCTCAACTTCGACAAATATTCTGAAACTTTCTTAGAGATTTTTACAAAGTAACCAATTATTACACCAAAGGACTCATTGATCTACATTCTCATGATTTCTTTATATTTTGATATTTGACATTTTAGTCATAATTGTAGGCTCATAGCATGTTTTATTTAAATTTTAATTTCTTGATAAGTACTGATGTTGAGATCACTTTCATATTTGACTTTAGAATATTTTCTTTTTTAAAAGTAGATGATGATATCTCTGATTGATTTTATGGTTTCTTTTTCTTATGTAATTGTATTTATAATATTTTATTTATATAATTAGTGAATATATTCTCAAACAAGATGTTTTCGATTTTTAGTATCTTCTTAATCATTTGATGATTTTTTTTATGTTCATACAGTTTAGTTCATTAATCACTTCATTTATGGTGAGTGCTTTTTATCTCAATTGTTTTTGTGTGTATTGCTTTAATATTATTATCTATAGTTCAAGAAGACATTTTCACATGATATACAATTTAGATTTAAATTTCAACATAAAATTCAATTATAATATAATTTTATGCAGGCAGAAAATAGGAAATAAGTTTCATATTTTTTTTCTATATGTGAGTAATCAATGCTCCTGTAACTTTATTTAAAAAAAATAGTTTTTCTACTGCTCTATTTGTAATGATGTTTTTTATTTATCAACATTCTAATCAGTGCTGTCTTAATTACTTCACATTTAAAATAATTCATATCTGGAAGAGCAAATCATTTCTGTTTCATCGTTTTTAAAAAGGCATTTTTTATGTTCTCTTACCGTTTACCTATGTTTTATAATCTACTCTTTAGATTTTTTTAAGATCATACTGACTCTCAGCTTCACTCGAATGTTAAAAGTTCTCTAATCTACACACAGGATATGAGATTCCTGTTAACTAGACTCTTTTCTTCATTTTTCTCATTAGTTTATCATTTTGTTTGTGTGTCTTTCCATTTTGTTGAATATTTTATATATTCCTGAAATTAAATTTTTTATCTATTACCAGTATATATTGTTTGTAAAAACTTAATTTGACTTTTCTATATTGATCTTATAGTCTATAAGATTTCTAAACTCAGTTTTATTTTCGTATCAATCCTGTTTAGTGTTCTGAATCCTTATGAAAAATAGGGGTTTTATTTCTTCTTCATGCTGGGACATCATTTCTTTCTCTTGCATTACTACTTCGCCTGGGATACTCAATTCAGTATTAAAGTTACAACACTAACAGCTTTGTCTTTATTACATTTTCTTAGCTTGGATCATTGTCACTTTCTAAAAAAATTGAACATTTTATTTGGTTTTTCTTCTCTAGCATACTTCTCTCTACACTAGGCGTCCTCAAACTACAGCCCACAGGCCACATGCAGCCTGCCGAGGACATTTATCTGGCCCGCCGAGGACATTTATCTGGCCCGCCAGGTGTTTTTGCCGCCACTACCTGTCCTGCTTAGCAGCCAATTCGTCCGAGGCCCGCAGTCCGGCCCTCCAACAGTCTGAGGGACAGTGAACTGGCCCCCTGTTTAAAAAGTTTGAGGACCTCTGCGCTACACCATTAATTTTTATTGTAATCTTTGTCATTTGATTTCTTTTATAAATTTTCCCAAATTCTTAATGTGAACTTTAGCTCAGAACATGAAAATTAATTTTTTCTAATATGTATTGTTCACTAGAATTACCTCATTTAGCAATATTGCAAAAGTATTGTATATATTCCCTTTTTTAAAATCATTTAACATTTTATAATGTCCTTAGAATTTTAATTAATTATTTACTTCACATAATATTTTATTAATTTAAAAGTTACAGGTCTTTTTACTTTATATCTTTGCATATTTTTTGCAAATGTATGTATTTTTTAAAAGAATGCCAATCTGCTGATGTTGAGTTTAATTCCCCACGTGGTTGTTGCTTGAAATTGCTGAACTATGTTACTAAATACACAGAAATTTAGAATGTTATATGTTGTTATATTCTTATTAGGATTATTTTGTGAGACTGCATTATTCTACTAAATACTGTCAATTTAACATACCTGTATTGTTTTTTATATGTTTTGTTTTGAGACAGAGTCTCACTATGTTGCCCTCAGTAGAGGCCATGGCGTTACAACTCACAGCAACCTCAAACTCTTGGGCTTCAGTGATTCCCTTGCCTCAGCCTTCCTAGTAGTTGGGAATACAGGTGCCTGCCACAGTGCCCCACTATTTTTTGTTGTTGTTGTTGTTGCAGTTGTCATTGTTGTTTAACGGGTGCGGGCCAGGTTCAAACCCGCCAGCCTCGGTGTATGTGGTCAGTGCCCTCCCCACTGAGCTATAGGCTCCACTCAACATACCTATATATTAATTTATATTTTTACTTTAAGTGTATATTCCCAAGTACTGCCTTAAACTTGGAAAACATTACTCCATTATTCTTATCCTTACAAATATCCTATTATGTTCAATATTTTGATTAAATAAACAATTTAAGTCACACATAGTAGTCTTATTATTTCCATCATCACAGTGATTTGTGTTTTGTGCATGTATGTATGTATATGTGTGTGTGTGTGTGCACGCGCATACAGTCAAATCTAAAGAAGTATGCTAGTGGCAATTTCTCTAAGATTTTATTTTCATGTGTTCGCTATGAAAATCAATGTATAAGTTTGTTCATTCATTTATATTAAATAGGGATCATCAGGTTTACAAAATGCCAGTTTATAAAATGCCAATCAATTTATAGATTGGTATCTTTCATGAATTTTGCAGAAGTTTCAGCCATTATCTATTTCTATATTATAAAAATATATAATATCTATATTTATTTCATCACATTCCCTATTTTGTTTCTTACTAGAATCTAATTAAATGTTACACTAAGTCTTCTGTAACCTTCTCTAACTATCTCTTAATTTCTATCTTATCATTCAAAAATCTCCATATAGAGAAAACTATTCATACTTTTATTTATAGGGTAGTGACAAATATGTAATCAGCACTAAAGAAATACATTGGGAAATATTTTCAATTAAATGGACACTAAAATGCTGTATATTTCAAGAGATCATTTCAAATTCCAGTGTTGTCACTTAACATATTTGTGCTATTAGTAAAACACTTATTGTTTGAAGTTCTAGTTTCTTTATCTGTAAAAGTATGATTAATAATAACTGCATCAAGTATTATGGTAAGTTTTATAGTAACTAGTGCTCATGTATTATTTAATAAAATTTCTGCCACTAAATTATTTAATTTAGTCCAATACTGGGATAACATTATACAAACACACACTGAGAAATTATTATTTAATACATTTAGAGATATGATCAGATGACAAGACAAAACTAAGAACTAATAATATGCTTTATTGTTTCAAACTTTCTTCTTGTCTTTGCATGCAAGTTATTTTTTAAAATGATTAGTTTCAACAAGCCTGTTCAATTCTTACACCTATTACAGTTAAAAGAAAAGCAAGATTGTTTTGGAAAGTTTAATCTTAGAAGTTTCAGAGGCTTATACTTTCACAAGTACATGCCTCTAAGATGGGCAGTTCAATAACATGTTTCACGCTTTCATCTATTTTCATGTCGTAAGTACTATCATTCTAAGTAGGTGTTTGCTTTTTTTTTTTTTCCCAGTGGAGTTCCAAGAGTTATTTCTGAGGTCAAAATAATAGCATGCAGAAATTTGAAAGTGTGTCTAAACCCCAAAACCATGTTAACATTGTTCATTCCTGCAAAGCAAAAACTCTGTAAAGACCCAAGTTACCATTAAAACTAGACTCATCTTCAGTGTGTTTTCTTGTTGATTGCCAGGAAAAGAACAGAAAGTTTAGCACAACAGAGGCTGGGGTAAAGCTTGGGATTATTGTCATGCAAGTTATTAACAGTGTCAGAAGAGCAGCTGTAAAAAAATATGCCATAGGGAAAAAATAGTCAGTGATGAGATTTGCCAGCTCAGTAAGCATGTAAAGGCTAATGGTTTTGATCATATATTTTAACACATGCAGAGAAATATATTTTGTGGTGGCAATCTTCATTAATTTGATTTTGGTGTGGTCTATTCTTTTCCAAATATAAAAATAATAGCAATTAGAATACTTAGAATTAACTGTGAAAGTTGAAATTACTTATTTCTATTTTAAAATGGCAACCATTGTCATCACTGACTGTGCAAATATAGCTATCCTGAGAAATTCCATTTACAGATATTTGGATATTTTCATAACAATCACTGAATATACTAGGCCCAGATATGCTTACTATGGTATATATGGACATGCCCATTTACATATGCTCATGCTAATAACTGTTATTTGAGTTTAATAGACAAATTATAAATAAATTGCTCCATGCCTATTAGCAAGTAGTGGATCATAAACTCTTATCATTAGAAATGTTCTTAATTTGGAAAATATTCAGTTCAGAATGAGTTCAAAATATATCAGAAAACACAAAAGTTAAAGTATTTTTACACAAAGGTAATAGGTTTCAGGGATATAAACCCATTTCAATAATAATTTAAAAATAAAATTAAACAACTGTTGACATAATCACCACCTTCTGGCCAACTATCAATTCCATTCTGACAGCAACTGAGTTCACACTTATTTAATCTCTGGTTGCCTGAAGCATACCTGAGTGGTTACACATTTATCCACCCGAATTTTATATTCCATAATAATGAAATTCTTTTCCCATTTCTTTTTGATACCATGCCTTGCTCCCTGTCTTGATATGCTATATTCTAAAGCATTTTGTTTGATTTTGCTGTTTTAATAGAGTAATTCATATTTTCTTTGTTCATTTCAAAAACAATACACAAACTTCTTCTATTCTTTTAACCATTTTAACTCCTTGATCCTTAGTAGCTTAGTTGGGCTTCTGTAACAAATTACCATAATCTGAGGGAGTTAAACAACAAACACTATTCCTCTCAGCTTTGAGGCTAGGAAATCCTGGATGAAGTGCCCACGGGCTGCAGTCTGATGAGTGCCCACCTGCTGAGTTGGGGATGGCTGCCTGCTCTGTGCGTTCTCACATGGTGGAGAGCAGAAAGAGACAGACAGAGTGGGCACTCATGTTTCTTAGAGTGCCCCTAATCCTATTCACAGGCTCCCACCTTTTGGCCTAACCATCTCCCAAAGTTGCCACCTCCTAGTTCCACTGCCTTAAAGATTAATATTTCAACATATGGATTTTGAGGTGACACCAACATTCAGTCCATAACACTCAGGGTCAGTGTGTCCTGTCATCTACTGTCCCCTCTATGTTCTTTCTCTCCATAGTACTCAGAATCTCGAAAGAAAAAACCCAACAACTAATAAGATACTTTATTGCCTGTTAACTTCTTCTAGCACAGCACGTCTTTGCTACTTTTTCTAATGAGATCCACTTAGGTTTCACAGGAACGACTTTCCTTTCCTCAGATTGTCATCTTCTTAAAGAATGTTCACCTCTGCTTAGTCCTCTATTTCCTCCAGGACCACAGGCTTCCCTGGTATTGCTGTTTGTCATTCTCACTTCATGGCTTATTTCCGCAGAAAACTGCAAGTTCATAAAGACCACAGTTCGGTAGGTGATGTAGTTTCTATAACATCCACACAAAAACCATGGTGTCAGGGACTCACAAAGAATTCTGAGAGTGTCTAACAGTAGCACATGGAAGCCACTGGCAATCGCTGGAGAGAAGCAGGTGTTCAATGTTGAGGTATTGTGTGTGTTCCTCATACAGTGTGGGTGTGTGGATTTACAACTCACGAATACTACAAATCAGGACTGGAGCAGGTGGTTCACACTTGTAATCCTGGCACTGTGGGAGGCCAAGGCAGGTGGATTGCTTGAGCTCAGAAGTTCCAGACCAGCCTAAGCAGAGCAACACCCCATCACTACTAAAGAGAGAAAAAGTAGCCGGGTGTTGTGGCAGTTGCCTGTAGTCCCGGCTACTCAACAGGCTGAGACAAGAAGATAAGCTTGAGCCAAAACGTTTGAGTTTTCTGTGTGCTACAACACCAGGACACTCTATACAGGGTAACACAGTGAGACTTGGTCTAAAACAAACAAACGAACAAATAACAGAAAGAAAAAAGAAACAAACCACAAATCAAGATGCTTCTCCCACCCCTGAAAACTAGATGTTGAACCAAAATTGGCTTTGGGCCATGGAAAAGGATACTTACAGCAAGAATCTTACGATTCCTAGAAGCCCTTTTATCTAGCCAAGGGCACATGCAAGGCAACTCCAAAAATCAAAAAAAGCTTAAAACCAGGTCCTTAATTTAATCATTATATGGAGGCCCAGTTACTCCTTTGTATACCTTTTTCTCTCATGCAGGGATTGGAAGGAATTAGTTTTATTTTTGGTCCCAAAATGTCCTGTTTGCATCTAAGAGCCAATTGGACCTTTTTTTCTGCCAGCTGGGATTATAACCAATTTAACAAATTTTCTATTATCCAAGTTACTGCAGACCAACA